>JAODOY010030536.1:2585-22379 GCA_025399855.1 Forbesichthys papilliferus | reverse complement strand
CATTTGTACATTTAATTTACTGAACAGAGATTCCGAATATATATAAACTTTAAATGCATTGACTTGCGAGGCAGCTGGTACGTAACGTGATTGTGGTTAAACCAGGGGCAGCTACGGGGGTGGTTTAGCTGCCGCGATAGCAATTATAATAATCATAATAACACACTGTATTTATAGAGACATATCAATTATTAATAGACAGATGGCTCATCCAATCATATGCCAAGTTTTTATGCATTCATTATTTTTTTTCCTGCCCTTTGCAGATAGTTTCTCCATGAACAACTTCATCTGGTGCATCAGGTTAAACAGTTTCAGCACATTTAAGCGCTGTGCTTCTCAGGAACCCATATATGCAATGCGACATGACGTGTCTTAACATTACGTATAATGCGTCCTCTGCATGGCACACTACTTTGTCAGTAAACAGCAGGATTAAAAGCCTCACCTTAAAAAAACATGTTAGGTTCACTGCGTCCAGTCAGTGCCATGTGACTCAGTGACGCTGGTTTAAATCTGTACTTGGTTCCTTGGGTGCTGCACAGCGACTGCCCACTGCGCCCTTAAGGGATGGGTAAAATGCAGAAGATGAATTTCACTACATGTGACAATTCAAGCACCTTTACTTTACCTTTTACCTCAGATCACAGCACAGCAAAAAAAATAAAAAATGTATTCCTTGTGTTTTTAGAGCTGTGTTGGCGGCGAGGCTTTGAGAGAGCCGGGCCCACCCCATAACAAGTATGACCACTGGGTGTTTTGGCACATCTTCGCCCCCCTTCCCCCGCACCAAACAACTCTCTGGCCAGGGGTGTATCCCCAGGGAGGGGAAGCCCAGCGACTGCTGTTTACGACAGACAAATCAAGGCAAATTAGGTCGTAATGAGTAGCTAATGAGAGGGTTGTTTAGCGCTGACAGTAAGTGGGGCTTCTTGTCGGAGAATGATAGTGTTTCTCAACGTCCTCATCCCTTGTGGTCTGTGCGTGCGTGCATGTGTATGTGTGTGTGTGTTCGTGCACGTTTGCTGGTGTCACATAGTGAATGCGGACAGACCCGTGCATGCATGGTTTCCTCTGATAGAAACAGGGTAGCACTTAGGGACACAAACTGTGCAGGACATCTGACATTCTCAACTCATCTTCAGCCTATATCTGTCTACACACGTCTGTGGTTGGCTGCATGAAAAGCCAAACATGTTGTTTTGAGGATTGACTACACACTGTTCGACTGCCAGAAAGTGTATTAGAGCTAGGATGCTGCCATATGCTTTACCCATTAGGGATAAACTGACAGATTCGTCGGATAAGTGTGTTGAATACAGGTTGTTATGAAGTGGTTTTTTGCAACATGATTTAATAAAATTCCCATGGGACTTGGCACGCCACTGTTAACATAACACATTTGAAAACTATTAAAAAATGTCCCTTTTATGTACATCAAACTCATGTTCCTAGCAATAACTGCTTGCCGTGTGTACCTGCAAAACTCAACAAAGCTTTTATCCTTGAGTAAAACAATACCCAAGCACTTTGTATGTTGTGTAATGTGTGCTGCAAGGCATGTATACTGTACAAGTATGTCAGGACTATTCAACTCCGGTCCTGGAGGGCCGCACCCTGCATATTTTAGATGTCTCCCTGCTCCAACACACCTGAGTCAAATGAATGGGTCATTATCAGGCTTCTAACGAATTCATTTGACTCAGGTGTGTTTGGTGCAGGGAGAGATCTAAAAGCTGCAGGGTGCGGCCCTCCAGGACCGGAGTTGAATAGCCGTATGTGGTATAGTAGTGTAGTATATGGTGGACTTTAATTCATAGGACATTAAAAGCTATAGTCAGCTATTGTAAGATAATTGTAAATTAATACACCTTTTGTCAAATTCACCAACTATCTACTCACATTTCGCTATCTTATCGTTCTCTGTGCGTGCTGAAAATAAATAATCCAGTCCTTCTACACAGCCCTGATTCCGTAAACAGGAATATAAACAATGTGGTGAATACTGCTCACAATAACAATTGCTTTTCAATGCGTTTTTAATGTTTGGGGGCGGAGCTTCTGAGGGTGATTGTTTTGATTTGAGCTCAAAGTTGGCAAATATTCTCGAGCATGACAAACTCTGCCTTTAATGCGAATTAAAACATATATATGACTATCCAGAATCTAGTCTAGAACCACAGATGTATTAGGAACAGCAAGCACTATTAAACAACTCTAAAATCTAAACATTTTCTCTTTAGGCTGACATACACACTCGCTCACACACTTGTTCTTAAGAAATATTTAGGCTGGAACATTTGCTGGCACATTCATGAAGACACACAATTAAGAAACGTGAAGAGCTTTCTGATATCTGGCTTTATCTCTGGGAAAGTGCTCTTGTGTGGTCATCTCTGATAGTCACAAACGTAGAGCTAAAGGGAATATTCATGTGCTCTGTACACAGTTACAGGAGCTCTAAATATTGCTGTCTTCAAAAGCATCAAAGCACTTTCACTGCGGTTGGGATTCCAGTTTGACAATATGCAGAATGTGCCATAAAAAGTGACTGTCGGGACAAGAGAAAAATGTGCTTAGTATAAAAGCGGTCATTTTAAGGCTATGTATACCCTTCCTAAAGCACAGCTTTGTACAGCTAGTTACAGCTGACGAACTTCCTTGAATTTATTGTAGCATCCAATAGATCACTGTTTAAGTTTAAAACACATCTCTGTAATGCTGGTTCAAAACCACAATGGCATTTCCTGATAAGTGGCGAACGTTGGTTTTACCCGCACCGCCTTTGTGCTGGCTCTGGCCGTCGCCATCTTTGCAGTACCTCACTCTGCCTGTAACGCCCCCCTATTTATTATAATGGAATAAATGTATGGCTAATGTATTTTTATCTGATAAATATTTTTTCTATCCCCAGTACAGTTGTCATAAATAAGGAGACAAAAAACGATTATTCAACCAAGCTGTAAACATGTTAATTTTTGTCTGTAATGTCAGACATTTTAACATTGGAGTCTATGGGGATTGACTCCCTTTTGCAGCCATTTGATGAACTGCAGGTTTCGGCAGTTCGGCATGTGCTAGTAGGCATGGCTGCTGCTGTGTAGCGTAATGAGGATTTCCAGATACACATGCTGGGCCTTCTGGCATAATTATATGCACTAATATTGATTAGTACACTACAGGCACTTCCTAGAAGGGCATTAAATATGAATGAACATAACAACCTAACCTAAACCTAACCTAAACCAAACCTAACAACCCACTGTTTGTGCACCCCACAGCAAAATGTAGACTAATATACGTTAGGTTACCCCTAGATATCTTTACAACGCTTTCCGTTTTAGGGTGAAATGCCCGTGTTTGAATTGTACAGTGTTTATAGACCCTTTAATAGTGCCTGAAGCATTACATCTAGTTAAAAGAGGGTGTCACCATGGGGCTAGGCAGTACTCTGTATTGGCACTAAAGTCATTGTTATACTGTATAGCATACAGTACCACTACGGAGCTGGTTCTCCTACTTTGCTCTCTCAATAGCGGAACATAAGGCATTTTGTCACCTGGTTCATTCTCTTCTGTTCCCAGTATATTGTATTCTGTATACTGTAGTCTACTGTTGACTTTATTTCGTTTTGGTCCTTTCCTGTTCATTGGTCCATATAATATACTTTCTATCATATAGCAGCATTCAGGCAAAGATAGCTTGCATGTGAATCTGTGACCTTGTGGGGATCATAGAAGTCTTTTCCAGTCTTGGTATCAACCCCCATCTTCCCACCCCCGTCTCTCTCTCTGCATGAATTGTCCAACCAACCGTGACTTTCTGCTATGTGCTTCTCTTCATCCTCCGTGTTTTTTTTTAAAGAATAGAATTGCTGACCTAATAAAGTGCTGACTTGGGACTGAGTCGTGGCACCAGAGGAAAGAGTCGTTTTGTTTACATCTCAAAGTTTCTCTTTCCCCTCAAGTGAGAACTTGACAACGGCGATGACAGTTTAAGGTCAGACCAAAATAGTTAATCTAGTTGTTTTTGGCTTCCTAGTGTGGTCGATTCCATGCTTTGTTCCCTGAATGGCTGATGAAGGGTATTTAAATGTAGGCCTAGATGGCGGTTTGCATTGTTTCAGCTGAGGTGGTTTGACCACAGTTAAATGTTTTCCTTCCCCCCCTTCCCCTTTCCCCCTCATAGGTCAGAAATTGGACTTCTGTGTATGGGGGGTGTTTCCAAAATGTGTGTGTGGGTGGGGAGGAGGGGAAGGTCCTGTTTCACCACTGTGTTATTAACAGCGCCCTCGGACATGGTCTATTTTCTCGTTCGCTCTCACACTATCCATCCAGAGTAGTGGAAAGTGCCTACTCATCAGAGAGCAAGACCGCTGTGGCGCTCCTATCGCCACAACATGGCATTTACCGGATCATGGTTTCTCCCAGTGCACATTTTGGCACATATTTGTGGCTGCTTACTTTAGAATAGCTTTTTTTTTTTCTTCTGAGAGGGAGAACAAAATCTGAACACAACAGCAATTTGGCCCTGCGCTTGCAAACCATATCTGGTTTTCCTCTGAAGATACTGCTTTCAAGACGCGCAATTGTGCTTGTATTTCAGGAAAAGGGTTATGATAGGGTCATTCTAAGGCAGCCCTGTCATTCGGTCCTCCGAGACGGTAGTTGTGTGTTTGCTTTGGTGTGTGTTCTGGTGATGTTACACTCTTCCCACTAGCCATGCAATTATTTTGTTCCTTCCTAAACCACCTTTTGGTTTTTCTGAACGTTGCAATTGAGTGTCAATGTCCATAGTGGCCACATGTGGGATGATGTCACTGCTCCTGTCGGTTGCCAGTTCACTGTGCAAACCGTCAATCTCCCTCCTTTCTAGTCCAATCAATCTCTGAGAGCCAGTAGCTAGTCAGTAGCCTGTCAGGCCAGTGAGGTGAAAGGTCATGGTGTGGATACGTGGCTTGCTTTTTTTGTTACTGTAAATCTCTCCTGCTCCAATCCGTGTTGCACCAATCATGTGTTTAATGTCTCTCTTTCCCTCCCCCTCTTCCCACCCTTCTTCTGCCTTGTTTGCAGGATGGAAGAGTAATTATGGGATGGATGTGAATATGGGCCAGTGGGAAGGCATGCGGGCCTCTCTCCTCCATCTGGCTCTTCTGCTGCCGCTGTTGCTCTACCAGCCGCCTGCCTGCCACTGCCAGGACCCTCTGGGGCCGAGCCAGGATGGGCCCCGCTTCGGCTTCACACGGGCCGTGTACCACGCCACCGTCTATGAAAACTCAGCCGCGCGCACCTACGCCAACAGCAAGGTTAAAATGGGCGTCCATCTGTCCCTGCGCTCCTGGGAGATCCGCTACAGGATAACCTCGGGCGACGACGAGGGCTTCTTCAAGGCAGAGGAGTATGTGTTGGGTGATTTTTGCTTCCTGCGCATACGGACGAAAGGCGGGAATTCGGCCATTTTGAACCGGGAGATTCAGGATAACTACGTTTTAACTGTAAAAGCCACCGTCAAGGGTGACGCCCTGCTGGAGACATGGACCAAAGTCAGCATCCAGGTCTTGGATATGAATGACCTCCGACCCTTGTTCTCACCGACCACATACTCTGTCACCATTGCAGAGAGCACATCTCTCAGGACTAGCATAGCACAAGTTACCGCCACAGATGCCGACATAGGCTCCAATGGGGAGTTTTACTACTTCTTTAAGGAGAAAATGGAGCTGTTTGCAGTGCATCCAACCAGTGGAGTGGTTTCCCTTAGTGGGAAGCTTAATGTTGACGAACAGAGCCGCTACGATCTGGAAATACAGGCAGTGGACCGTGGAATGAAGCTCTATGGCAATAATGGAGTCATCAGCACAGCCAAGTTATTTGTACACGTCGAGCGTTTAAACGAACATCTGCCTGTCATGAGTGTAGTCACGCACACGCCCTCGTTGCTGGATAAAGACCCTGTGTATGCTGTGCTCACTGTGGAGGACCTAGACGAAGGTCTAAATGGAGAAATTGACTCAGTGACCATTGTAGCAGGCGACCCATCTGACCAGTTTTTCTTGGAAAGATCTGAGGGAGATGAATTTGCCATAAAGGCATCTGAAGTGATAGACTGGGAGGGAAACCCATATGGCTTTAACCTTACAATCCAAGCTAAAGACAGGGGTATGCCAGAGATGTTCTCTGCAGTCAGAGTTGTTCATCTTTTGGTCAAAAAGCCACAGGTAGTTGCAGTTACATTTGAGCAAGAGTCATATGAAATTAGTCTTAATGAGATTTCACCCCCAGGTACAATTGTAGCAGCTATTAAAATCAAACCAGAGCCCGATGACGCAGAATATATTTTGACTTCTGCAGATTCGACATTATTCCAGATGAACGCCTTCACAGGAGTAATCTCCACCAAACACTGGTTTACACAGGTTTCCCAGGATGTCTTTAATCTTGAGGTGTTTGAGGTAGACAGCGAACTTAGTGTTAAAGTCCGCGTGACTATTGAAGATGCTAATGACAATACCCCAACATTTACCCAGTCCTCCTATAAGGTTTTTGTCAATGAGAGCGTACCAGTTGGCACCAGCGTGCTAACAGTCTCTGCAGCAGATGGGGACAGAGGCGAAAATGGATATATAACCTATAGCATTTCTAGTCTCCAGCCCCTTCCTTTTAAAATTAACCAGTTTTCTGGTATCATCAGCACCACTAAAGAGCTAGACTTTGAGTCCTTGTCAGAGAGTTACATGTTTGTGGTCAGGGCATCTGACTGGGGTTCACCTTACAGGCGAGAGAGTGAAGTCAATGTTACAGTCCACCTGGAGAATGTGAATGACAACCAGCCCTTGTTTGAGAAGATAGCATGCCAGGGAGTAGTCTCTAGGGATTTCCCAGTAGATGAAGTGATAACCACAATGTCTGCCATTGATATAGATGAGTTGGAGCTTGTAAAGTACAAGATACTTTCAGGGAACGAATGGGGCTTCTTTGACCTCAACCCAGATTCAGGTGTGCTTACTCTGCGTCAGTCTCTGGCCACTGCCACTCCAAAGAATGGTGTTTTTAGCCTCAAAATAACAGCCACAGACGGTGAGAACTTTTCAGATCCAATGTTTGTCAATATATCCATAGTACATGGAAAGTCTCCACCCAAAAGTTTTAACTGCAAAGAGACCAGGGTTGCCCAGAAGTTAGCAGAAAAATTACTTAAGAAGTCAAAATCTAGTGCCAAAACGAAAATCGAGGAAGGCTTCATTGACCTTTTTTCTGTTAATCGACAAACCCCCCAGTTTGACAAAGCCTTTCCAACTGATATAGCCGTGCGGGAGGACCTTAACGTTGGCTGCAGTGTTTTTAAAGTAAACGCCTATGATGGCGATACAGGTTTCAATGGTCAGATTCTGTATTCCATTTCAGACGGAAACACGGATAGTTGTTTTACCATCGACATGGAGACTGGCCTTATTAGTGTCTTCTTGCCCATGGACCGAGAGAAGAGGGATCGTTATCTTCTCAATCTAACAATCTATGATCTTGGCCTACCTCAGAAAAATGCCTGGCGTCTGCTTACTATCTATATAGAGGACGCCAATGACAATTCACCACTGTTTGTACAAGAGGGTGGCTACGAAGCGGTCATTCCTGAGAACACTGCCATTGGTACTGATGTCATCCAGATAGAGGCTACTGACAAAGACTTTGGGCCTAACGGGGAGATAGTTTACTCTGTATTGACCAGCACCACACAGTTCGGCATCAACAGAACTAACGGCATAGTGTATGTCGCTGGTCAGCTAGACAGGGAGTTCATCTCTGTTTTCAACCTTAAGATCGAGGCTCGCGACAAGGCAAGGAAAGGCAACCAGAAGTCCTCTGTCACCTCACTGAAGGTCACTCTGGAGGACGTCAATGATTGTCCACCAGTGTTTATCCCCAGTGTCTACAAAGCCAGGGCCCTGGAGGATCTACCAGTAGGGACCGTTGTGGCCTGGTTAGAAACCCAGGATCCAGATCTTGGTTTGGGAGGGCAGGTTCGGTATTCTCTTGCCAATGACTACAACGGCAGGTTTGAGGTGGACAAGGTCAGCGGAGCCATCCGGCTAATAAAGGAGATGGACTACGAGACCCAGCAGTCCTACAACCTCACTGTGAGGGCGAAGGACAAAGGGAGGCCCGTGTCCCTTCTCTCTGTCACCTTTGTGGAGCTGGAGGTGGTTGACGTCAACGAGAACCTGTACGCTCCCTACTTCAGCCATTTTGCCTTGACGGGGACGGTGAAGGAGAGCGCCCGGATTGGAACCACCGTGCTCCAAGTCACCGCCCTGGACGATGATGAGGGCCGAGATGGCGAGATCCAGTACTCTATTCGTGATGGGACCGGACTAGGCAGATTCGCTATCGACGAAGAGACTGGTAAGGACCCATTGGGCCATATCTTACATCTAAGGAAAAGTAGCGCCAAGTTTCAGACGCTGTTGTCGAAAGGGTAAACTATAGTAATATATGCATTTAAATGAAAAGTGAGATGACATTATGATCGGTTCATTTTATTTTACGCCCAAAATGCACCCATGAATATTGAAGACACTAAATACAACCCTTCTGAACCCTGGTGCTGCGGCTTATTGTCTTTAAACTAGCAAAGGTGAATTTGTACACACCTTATATGCACTTAGATATTTATAATTGGACCCTTCACCCCTGCTATGTATTATAATAGATGACAACACAGATTGATTTTAGCCTTCTCCTGAATTAGTTTAATAGAGCTATTGTAAACTTGCTATCAAGGGTCTGCCCACACACTGACAAAGAATGTGTTTGAGGTGCAGGAAATGTAGGTTGTAGGTTCTTACAAAAGTTGATGATTTATAAGCTTAGCTCCAGTCTTGAAAACATAGCCTGCCCTGCTAGCTTGAATTACTCTGTGGTCCAGTCAGTGGCGGGCCAATGAGAGGATAAGCAAAAAACATTTTCCCATTAAGGTGAAGGAAACTGTAAAGCATGATTGTAGCACGAGAGATACATTCTTATTATGCTAACCTTGACGTGCTGGGCGGCATCTATACCTCCCTGAGAAGGTACCCTGAGTTATGGGGGTGTTCTGGTTCAGTTGTAGTGAGGAAGGTTGTAGAGCTGAGCAGAGGACAATGGGGAAACATAGTCGAAGGCTTGGACCTTCTAAACATCATCCCCATACCTGACAGGGATGGTAAATTATCCTGACGCTTTTAAATTGCCTTTAGATCCCCAGAAAGCTATGCTGTATGAAACAGCAATTCCTCATTCCACTCGTGGAATATGTCGTGGAATGAAAATGAGAAAAAGGTCAAAAGCAAAATCCTGTTGTTTTTCCATGCTGCTCAGCTGGAGAGAAAAGGGTAAATGCGCCCTTGAAACAATTCTTGAATTTAGTTTTGTACTGTATCCTTGTACTGTATTTTGTTTTTCATTTGGTCGATTCCACTTTTATAGTTCTCAGAAATAATTCTGTACCCATAAAAGCTGAATTACTTTAGCTTACAACTATTTTATGTGACCATTGCTTGATGTGCTCAAACTGATGAAAACGTGTTCTGCTACAATCTGTGGGAAAATAACATTACATATTTACCTGCTCACTTCTGAAAATGCTAATAATACTTCAATAATATAATCATGAAAAACTGTAAAAAAAGTTAGATAGTATAGTTATATGATTAGCGTAGCTGGAAATCCTTATAGATTTAAAACAAGAATGCATGTCTAAATTTAAATCCACAAATAATCTCCCATCTAAGGCAGAACAATTCAAAGAATACGTTGTATGTGTTCTATCTAGACTCCTTTGTTTCATCAAATTGTTACTGGTCACAGAGTTCAGGCCTTATTGTTACGGAGAGCAGGCTGCTATTACATTTGATACACGCTATAACTCCTTTACCAAATCCCATTTTCGAATCCACATCTGTGGCGGTTATCGACCTCAGAGCTGTGGACTCTATCATACTATGTCTAAGTGTGAAGATTTTGTGTGAAACTAGGAACACACCAGCTGAATCCGAAGCTTTTTTTCTCATATATTCGATTTGCACGGCAGTTTGGACGTCAGTCTTCAGGCTGATATAGAGCAGTGTGTGACATTGGGCTGTTTGCTAGAAGGCACCTGGAAAATTGCCATGGGAGATGACTTTGTTTAGTCTGTGTATGCTAGACAAGGCCTTCATCGGTTGCGGTCAGAGGTCATGCTTGGGTCAGATAAGCCGCTAGTTGATCTGCACTCATCTGACATCCTCTTAGACGTCACTTTAAGCCGTGTTCAGACAACATTTATTTTTTGGATTAAAAGCGCTAGCCTGGGCATTTTTCATGTAAAAAAAAAAAAGCATCTGAAACTGTTGTTACGGTTGTTATGGGAAACGCCATGTCTCACTATGCTGCTGGTCAACTGTCAAACAAGCGGATGACGTTTTCTTCTGAGAAGTTGAACTTTTCTCAACTGAAAAAGAAGCCCAGGGCTGCTGAAAAAAGCGCGCACGGCAGGGTTTCAGATCAGCGACCATTAGAGCAGTTTTACACCACGCTGGTGTGTCCGCCTGGTGCCTGAGTGCCCACGTTAGGGCAGGTGTACTGGTGGGTCCACCAGAGAGGGTCGTGACTTCACATCACAGGTGTATTGTCATGAACAGTGAATGTGCTACACTGTGCACATTACATTCTGATTGTGATGTCCTCACAGGTAGCATAGACACGTAAGAAGAGTAAAAATACAGGAAAAATACATAGCTGGTAATAATTACAGAGCTAATAGAATAGAAGCACACCAATATAGTCTATACATGTTATAGTTTTGAAAGTGAAAAGTAAGGGTTTGTTAGTCTCATAGAGCTAGCCTTAACTTACGTAAAGTCTGGGACACAGCGCTGACTAACTGCTTCAATATTGCCCTACAGGACTTGACAGGAGAGGTAGTTTTATTGACGTGCCAACTACCAACAATGTAACTCAATGACAAAGACAGAAATACATTTAGAAGAGGAATTTGTTATGGAACTTAACAACACGATTCTGTCTGTTTACAGATATTGTTCTTTTAGATAAGTAGGCTATACGTTTACTGCTTAAATTAAATGTTACAGCTGAAATTAGGAAATAAAGTACTGCACTTGCATCACGCCGGAATTAATAATTAGGCACTCGATTTGTAACGGAGTTAAAATAAAATGAAAAAAGAAAAAATTGTCACGCCGCAGTCCCGGGGCAGTGCCTGCTGCTCCTGCGAGCTCTCGCACGCGCTCCCCGGAGTACTGGCAGCTGATCTGAGACAGGTGACAATCAGGGACTCCCACACCTGTCTCATATATGGATGATTGCTGTCAGCGTGTGTATATATAGTGTTTTGTTTCTCATAACCCTTGCGGGTTATTTTGCTTTCAAGCCTGTGGTGTATTGTGTTGTGAGTTTTTGTTAAGATTAAATCGCTGTTTGTTATTCCTTATGCCCTCGTTGTTGCCTCGGTCATTCGTAACATCACAAAAATTGACACAAAGAAATAACAACAACACAAAAAACCCAAACGAGAGGGTATACATCAACCAAGAGCTCTGTTAAAACGTTGGGTTTTAAGGCCTCATTTAACACATCCAGAATCTGGGTGTTCTGAGGTGGTCAGGAATCAGGTATTACTGATACACACTATCACTTGAGTGACAATGCAAACAGCCAATGAATATCGACGTCCTCACTTCAGGAAAGTCGTCAGGCTTACAGTACGAGGGTATATGTTTCAGACATTCAGCACAGAGTTTCTTATGTGATGTAGGCTGAGACTAAGGCTTTGCTGCCTCAACACCGAAGTTAAATATTCAAATGTCCAAAAGTAAGATTATTGTTTTCATTTTAGATAATACACTTAACAGAGTAACCGGACCTACGCAATAGTTCACCATCTCTTTACACTGTCCTTAACCTGGCCTGTTCGTCCCCAGGTAAAGAGAGAGAACATAGGGAAGGATTTATAGCCCTTGTTAGCCAAGCGTTGGCAAGTCCCATAAATCACCCAGGAGCTGCTAGGAAACACTACGAATGCAATTACAACTTAAAGAGCATTATTGTGGACCAGTGCTTTAGTACACATTAGGAAACACGCACACACACACACACACACACACACACACACACACACACAAATAGGTGCAGACCTTGCAGTTGCATGCCCAGAATGCTGTCAGCGCTTTAAGGGCAGCGCCCTGACCGACTCGCTGAACTGTGTCCATGTTCACCTGTACGCACACGCTAACACCATGCATTAGCATATTTCCTCATTAGCAGTCCAAATATGAATTAGCGCTCTGGCCTTTGGACTGTTTCTCACTGTATTAAAGGTGTACGCCTTGCATTTGTGTCTGGAAGTACACAAGTGGTTGAGAGTGGCAGTTTTTGTCGGTTTGAAAGTCTGTCTACGATGAAAAGCCCTCCCTCAGCTAAGAGCTGTGGCTTGCGCTGCTCTCTACACCATCTTCCAATTTCCGAGCGCGCGCGCGTGGGAGTATTCTTATAGCCAAGAGGCTGCCAGCTTTGAAGTCAGTGGGCGGCTTAATGCGGGACAAAGTAAATAGTTTTCTCAGCTCCTGTCTGTGCGCTGTGTAGTTTCAGTATCAACTGTACACACTTCCTATTGCAAGGTCCTGCTTTGCTTCCCACCCACTCTGTTCAGCAAGGAAGGCCCTTTACGTCCAGACGCTTAATCACAATGTCACTTATCCTTGGGAACTGCTGTGTTGAAGGAGGGGGGGAGTGAGAGAGAGAGAAAGAGGAGGAAAAGAAGGAGGGGATTTCGCTGCTCCCAATTCTGCGGCGATTAATTTTTAACGGCCAGGAGTAACCCCCGCGCTTTGTTTCGCCAACAAAAACGGCTTTGTGGAGAGTCTTCAGTGTGCGGCGGTGATTAAACAGTGAGGCAGAGAGGCGGTTGGGCACGAACATGCGCAGGCACACACTCAAACAAACACACGCATGCACGCACGCGCACATACAACAGCTCGTACCGTTCTTAAGATGAGGGGACAATTTCCTAATTTCGACAGCTTTTCCTCGAGCTTCTTCATTACTGCGCTGTTCTAATGCAAGACTGTAGCACGCTAGCCTAACAACGGAGCAAGACATCATGTTGCCGACACACATTGCGGAAAGAAAAAGAAAAAAAAAATTACACAAATGTCTGCAGAGGCCGGGTTACATTATGACCATAATTAGGGGATTAATGACTACATTTATCATAATTGTAGGCTTAACAGCAAGGGAAGCCTTGCGTTTTTGTTGAGCTGCTCGCCAGGCTATGTGGGAAGTGGCTGTGGATGGGGCTGCCATGCTAGACCAAGGTGTGTGGGGAGAATGATCACACTTCAGACACCGTGCCTTCATACCACACCATCTCACAAGTGATATTGTACACACAGGTTGGTTTATTTCAAGGCATTGTATGCATACTGAGTGCTATAGGGATAGTAAGGCTGGTCGATTCCTAGCTGACAAAGGTCATGGGTTCGATACCCGGGGTCCTGTAAGCATGCTTTTACACATATTCTCCTCAATACTTGAATCGTGGATCATTGTATTCAACTATAAGATTTGTATAAAAGTGTGGTTAAATGCACACATTGTAATTTGAATTGTGACTTTCTATTATCTATTACAAATGAGTATTTTGGACACAATTTTGGCAGCATAATTTTGCTTGTGAATACTGTACTTGCATGCAGGAACACTGACATGTAGTCCATGGTGGGATAGCTTTACTAAAAATCAATCAATAGAGGTTCCTTGTTGGGTAATTGCATCAGCCTAGTTTATTGCATTAAACGATTTGTCATGATTCAGTGCACTCGTGCTTTTCAGCTATGACAGACTTTCTATCTACGCTAATATGCCATCAAGGTCAGTTAGACAGTTAGATTGAATTGGAATTAATGTGTGTGAGTGCCGTATGCATTGTGGCGTGTGAAAGCTTAAATGTGGCAGCCACTTCAGTTAAGTAAACTGTTGCTTGATCCCATTATAAATGTTTAGACTCCGCTCTGACTGAGCACACCATCCTAACTTTATCTAGACAACAATTTACTGGATTCTTATTCAAATAACCTTGACCCAGAATGCGTTCCACATATCACGGCATTCAGCACACCATTAAGCAAAGCTTGGGTATTCATATGAATCTGAAACACAACGAGAACAAATGCATTTAATGGTTGGTTCCTTTAAATGCTTCTGTAAAGTCAATATTCATCTAAAGTATTGAATTAATACGCTACCTCAGCTCAGAAGACAGAACATTGTAATTGCTGATATGGAGCATCATTTGTAGTGCATGCACACACCCCTCCACACACACACACACACACACACACGTGCACACACCCCTCCACACATACACACACATGTGCACACACATCCCGCCTTCCCTTACATTTTCCTGTCTTACTCTCTTAGACTGAGGTTGCCTTGAGGCTGGGTGCATTTTGGGAAGAACAGGGCGGGGTTTTTGGCTGCAGTGCTCTGGTCTTGACACACACAGACACGCGCACCCACGCACACACCCCCACACACACACACGCACACACATATTGCTGAATGTAGGCTAGATTTCCTGCATAGAGGAGAAAAATAACATCAGTAATCATAGCCTGTGGTTGCCCTCACTGCAGGGACAGCCTGCATGCAGAACGCAGGCACACACACACACACACGCACACGCACGCGCGCGCACGCACGCACGCATGCAGTGTATTGCTAGTGTATAATTCAGAGACATACCACTGCGGCATGGAAAGCAATTAGGTTTAAATCTCTGCAAATATCCTACGTGCCCATTGTTCATCTGTAGGTGAGCGTGCACGCTTGTGCTTGTCCACCTGACACCTAGACACATGCACACGTTTGGCGTGCACGTGTATATGCACACACACACACTAACTCACTCACTCACATAAACACAGAATGGTCAAGTTTGGCTTGCATGTGTGTGCGCACACACACTCACGGAAACGAGAGATTAAGGCTAGTGCTTTTCTGTTTTTACAGTATGGATGGGCACAGCCCTGCAGGTATAGTGTCATGGAGCTGACGTAAGTGGAAATAGGATGACAAATATATCTTGTTTAGTTATTTTTAGATATTAATCACACACACACACACATGCACACCAACTCGCTCCGGGCACTCCTGTGAGTGCAGTACATGTGGATGTGTGCATCCTAGCCTTCTTTAGTTACGTTCCTTTGTCAAACAACGTGGTCTCATTTTACAAGAGAACAAGCCTGTGATTCTAACTGACCCCAGGTACCAACTGACAAATGGCACTTTAAATGCCTCACCTTTCACCCACTTGTTAAAAACACTCGACCAAAAACCGTTACAGTTAGCTAAAAGTTGTATCAGCACTCCTACAGCAAACAGTAGCAGCTTGTCTAGCCCTGCATAATAGCAAGCCTCGGGTATAAGCAATAAAGCTAAGTTTGTTTAAACAGTGTTTTTTTTTTGTCGCAATGGGTTATTTATTTCCTGTACAGACAAGAACATGTGCTAACGGAACAATGTGAGCAACAGCTCCATTATACCTGATGATGTAAGGTATAACCTCTAATTTTACTCCCTGTAGCTAAGCAACTCGAGAGGTTTTGTGAAACTCAAGAAATGGTGTGAATAGGCTCATATGGTATGGTATGTTGAGGTATAGCTGGTGTAAATAAAAAAAAGTCTTCCTTCACTGTAGGCTTTTCAAACTAGGATGTTATTTTATATGTACTTGTCTCTCTTCCGGAGCTTGGATAGCACAACTTTAACATGTAGCCACAAATACAGTCATTTTAAATGCACTGTTGGCCTGGGCCGTACACATCTCTGATATGCATAACTTTGATGTGATAAAGCGGTTGATCCGTAACTCCTTATATGGTCATAGCGACGTCAAACCTGACGTCGAGTGGTGTTATGTCCACACGTTGTCTATTTTGGTCTACAGCACAAACGTGCATTTGTGTGTGTGTGTGTGTGTGTTGAGGCAGAGGGGGACAGAGATTTCAACAGGTCAGAGTTCAGAAGGTCAGAGTTCAGATCGAAGCTCCACTCTGACCTTTGCTCCCTTGAAAGGTCATAAGGTCAGGTCCCACAAGATGCCCGGCTTTGTACCAACATGTACTGATGCCTGTCTATTGTTGGCACGGTGACAGAGTTGAGGGCTTAGCTGGGGGCGACACATCATAACATCCCCATGAAAGCAGACATTTGTTCAAAGCAAAGCAGTAAATTGAGCGATCGCAAGCCCCGCCCCCATTTCGCCCTGTCCTCCAATAACAGTTGAGCAAGTTCGGAACTTGACAGAGACTCTGTCAAGTGTCTGTTTTCCTGTTATAGCCAATATATGATGTTTTGTCCGACCTGGTTACAGTAACTAAGGGGGGCGGGGCTTGATATTGGTCAATTTGGGGAAGTGGGGGGGCGGAGGGGGGGTCTGTCAACAGTCTGTCAATATATTGATTCTGTTCTGCACCTTCTATCTTATCTCAATTCTGGCCTTCCGATTGGACAAGCAAAGCCATGCTTGTACCTGAGCCAATCAGGGCTGAGCTGCTCACGCCGCAGAGACGGACACAGAATTATAACAAACACGGCAACTGTTTTTCCTGTATAGGATTTCAGCATATATCTCAACGCATACAGAATAGATAAGGGACTATGACCTCAAAATGATGTCACTTATGTCATGTCGGGAAATGTGTGTATGGTAACCCCCCCCCTCCTTCATCATCGAGACATCTTCCTCTTCCTCTTCAGATGATGACATAGGAGAGGACGGGGGGGTGACTGTATCGCACAAGTATACTATCTGGTATTATTAGCTTGTTGACAGCACCGCTCAAGTTGGGGTCAAGGTTTATTTAATGTTGAGAAGTGTGTTATCGTCTAGTCTTCACAGTCCGTTTCACAGTCGCCCAACACCGCCCGGCAATTCACGTCCTCGATGAAGTCCTCAGCACCCTATACGATATTAATTACATTTTGCGCAATGATGTGACGTCCTCATTAATGTTTATATAATTAATACTTTTTAACTCATCGCATTTGTTTGCGCATCACCTGTTCACGTTTGTGCAAACGCAACAAACATTTGCACTTGTTAACAGAAGCTGTACAGAGAGTTATTTAATGTAAACCGGTCTTTTCATTTGTCTCGCTTGTAAACTTGTTCTTTCACGCGCCATATGGGTTGCCAACTTCACGTAATTTCACATCTTAATCCACTGCTCTTGTTTTGTCTTGGCACAGTTATTTTATAAGGAACCAAAAAGTCTGTTTGTCTCTAAATGTTTATCCAGAATTTACAGTTTTTTTTAACCACTTTGCCCCAAAATTCACAACGTTGGTGTCATTCTAGACACAAAAATTAAACTGATGCAACAAAATTAACATTTTTCACAATTTACATGTTTTCATTGCTTAGATACAATACACATACAATTAAGATAATTTGTTCATTGAACTCAGATCACCTGTTCAATATGACACAACTCAACATCAAAGTATTACCATTTCAAAACGCAACTGAAACATTACATTTGAGATGCCCGTCTACTCATTTCATTACAAGGATCTAAGTATCAATTGATAAAACTGCTCAAAATGATAAGTAACGTTTGCAATACTCTTACAGTAAAGCATAGTATTATGGAAACTGACAAACAATATTTAATATATAGCAAGTGCACAGTTTCTTTAAAAACATGACAGCCTGTGTTACAAGTGGCTACCATTTTATGTTTCGTATCTGGAGTTGTGAAAAATGACACCAAGGTTGTGAATTAATTTTGGGGTAAAGTGGTTAGAAAAAACTGCAGCGAGGGCCGCAAAATGCTCAGTTCCGTCTGCTGACGCCTCGTTAGCCTTATAATTAGTTGGTTCTACCGGCCGCTCGTTTGTCTTGCAGATGAGAGAAGAATGAGTGATGGCACACTCTGCTCTTCGTGGGGCTCATGAGTGTGTGTGTGTACAGGGTGTGTGCGTGTGTGTGTAACATCCAGGTTTGTGCTTACAAGAGCCTGTGTGTCAACTGTCTGTGACGGCACTCTTCATGAGACTTACCAGCTCCCCCTCTCTCTCTCTCTCTCTCTCTCTCTCTCTCTCTCTCTCTCTCTCTCACTGACTGGTCGCGACAGCTTGTCCAGACCCGATGCGATGTCTCGTGTACAGATGCCCTCCTGTGCTCTGTGTGTCAGTCCAACGCAGAGTGGAAAAACAAGGGGAAAAATATAAATGAATACATTGACACGATCTTTGTGATTGGTTGACCTCGGCAAATTTGCATCACTTCAGGAGGTCTATGATGATGATGATGATGATGACGATGATGATAACAACGGTATCTGTAAAGTACTAAAGAAGACCTCCAATTGTTATGAAGGAACCGCTGAGACGAGACCAATTTTGTAGCATTTTCTGAGAGAGGCGAGAATGTGGATGATTATTTTCTTCCACTTTTATAAATTGACCGCAGAGAAAAAAGATAGTATGAAGTATTGTTGGAGAAGATATTTTCTTAAATGATCATGCCTTAGTAAATCCTTTAGAGGTTAAAGTTTGAATCCATGAAGTTAGTAGTTATTGATCAAAATTGCATTTCTTTCAAGTTAAATATGAATTTGAAGTTGAATTAAATTCGCATGAGCACTCAACTTCCAAAACACGTTTCTTTTTCACTTAATTACAAATGTACGGTTGTATTACAAAGGTACAGTGCGGCCAAGTGTGGCAGTATACTTCACAGTGTGCCTGTTTCATATGGTGTAGAAGGGAAAGGTTTTGAACAGGTCTTTTGAGGTCAGATGTGCTTTCACTGCTCGGTGTCTGAGCTCTTAAGCTCAGGGATCAAATAAAGGACAATAGATAATTTCACATCCACTTCCTTCATAAACCCTCTCTCTCTTGCTCTCGCTCTCTCTTTAGCTGTCGCAATAAATACTTGGATGTGTTCAATGGAAATTAAATAGCATTTAGAAAGTTTTGTTTTTGTTTTAAATTCACATATTAGTCTTTTTATTTACACTTTAACTCCTTTTCTCTCTGTATTAACCCTTGTTTCCGCTTGTTTTCTCTGCTTCATTGTGGCGTATTTCCAATTTCCTTAGCCTTGACACTTCGGACATTGTTACAGGAGACACAGACATTCATTCTACTTTGTTATCTGAGACATAACAGACACACACACACCTGCTAACCCGCTACTTACGTCTGTATATTTCTGTGTGTGTGTGTGTGTGTGTGTGTGTGTGTGTGTGTGTGTGTGGTGTAAAGACCAGTGATTAAAGTTGGTTAGTTGGCTCACAATGCAATGACACATTTCAATGTTACTTTTACATATACACTGTATCTGTTTCTTAATTAATAATGTACCGGAGATTGCATGTCGATGTATTTTAAAAGTAAAAAGTAATACAACTTGTATTTTTCTTGTTGCTGTGACTTGAAGTTAGCCTCAAAAATAGCCTCCAGCTGACAACAATATAAGACATATTGTATATTATGTGCTGCATATATGTTATGTAGAAACGCAAATTGCACTGTAAACTGCATGAAGTAACCAGAAAACCTTTATTTCTTTAAGGCGCTTGGCAGTATCCATAAAGTGTTGCATTAGCGACCGCCCTCTGCTGGACTGTCCAGGCTATTGCACCATGCCGGTATTAACCATGGCCTGTATGAACAGGAGCTAGAGGTAAATGTCCCTGGATGGAGCTGCATGTGTGAATAGATAACATCACTAGCTGTGCTGCACAGT
>JAODOY010030525.1:0-22379 GCA_025399855.1 Forbesichthys papilliferus | reverse complement strand
TATACAGTATTGTTGTCCTGTTCCTTATGTTTGCTATTTGCACATTTGTTGTTGCAACTACTGCTGCTGTACATATACTGTATATCACTTATACCTTGAAATTGTGAAAACCCTTTGCTAAGATAAGATAGAATTACACCAAAGATATTAAAACGACTCATCTGAATTGATTTGATTAGCTGGAAATCTTTACGCTGAGTAGATGAGCATAGCATGCAGACAACTCTCTAAAGATCCCCATTGGCTGCATAATACATAGAAATGAGTTCATAGCTGGTTGTCACGGCAATGCGCCACAAAGGGAGAAATATGACTCTAAACTCCATCCTGCGGCTTACCAAGTCCTTGATTTTAAGCATGAAACAGATTGGAACTGACTGGGCGCGAATGCCCTCCTGAACTGATGAAGTTAGTAAGAATGACACAGGCCTCATTAACTGTGTTCTATAGGCCTACAGCACTGTAAGGTAGGTGCATTCATCACTGATGGTCGTCAGCAGAGTAATCTGTGTCTGCTTAGAATAAAGGATACATATCACACACCTGAAGAGCCTTTACATGATTAAGATGATGCAGTGTGTTTTATTAATACATCCTTAAGTTCCTCTGCGCATGGCCGTTGTCATTATTTGCTACAACTAGGGCTGGACCCAAATATTCGATTACTTGGGTATTATTATATTTGTTGATTGGTTATGTATTCGATTTAAATATTGGGATTTGACTATTAATTTTTTCACATTATGCATGCATGTTTTCCCATTAATCCCAACTTTCTCCATATAAACCAACATGTTAAAATGTAATTACCTGCCCTACACTGTGTCATCAACATAACTGATTGCAATTGGCTGTTTGTAAGAAGAAAGCAAGGCTATTCATTCAACACACACTCTTATTGGCTAATTCAGGAGGTATATGCTATTTGACAGCTCTGACTGGCTCAATTGACATGTCAATCAAAGTGGCCATTTTGAGCGCATGGCTATGTTTACATGTGTGCTCACTGAAGCTAGGAATCAAATCAAATAAACTTAATTATAGTTGAGTGTTTTTAATGGGGTTTTTGAGAAAGAGTATTCGAAAATTCGCTCGGAAATACCATCAAGTATTCAAAACCTGTAAAATGGTATTCGGGACAGCCATAGCTACAACCGCTTGGTTTGGCTAAATGCTTTACTGTGGCTATATGCCATCAAGGTGAGCCATGTTAAACACTGGAAAGACATTAGTCATGTTCATGCTCTATATCCCCAAGTGTCACAGCAAAAAAAAAATTATTCTTACATCTTATATAATTACACGAGCATGCAAAAGTGTAATAAAAGGCGATATTAATAATTGATATGGCAGACCCCATAATATCTCCTCCGACCTGCAACCTGCTCTAGTAGTGTGTCAAGTGCATGACAAATGACTCTCCTCACTAATGATCCAGGGAAGTGCTCTGCATGTGCGTTATATGACCGGGCCAGCAAACAGAGCGGTGTGCTTATACTGCGCATATAGGGACGGTGCTTATACTGCGCATATAGGGACCGTTCGGTCACTACACACACCGTTACAGCAAAGTCCTTTAGTGTCAATTCTCGCCACTCGGCAGCCATCTTGGAATTCTCCCATAGAGCCCGATTCAGAAATCTCCATGGCACGTCTGCTTACACAATGTCTTACAGCACTTGTGAGACCTTGCAGCCTCTTCCAAGGCCGTTTTCCTATACGTCACTTCACGCATTCACAGCGATAAACCCCCTCCCCCGTTAAGAAACTAAGCTAAACGTGACTGTTTTTACTGCATGCGTGTTGCTTATAGCAGCCCTGAAGCCAAGCACAGTGAGTGAACGAGGAGGGAGGGGGGGGGGGGGGGCCTTGGGGGCACTTCTGTTAGTGTTTGGGCCCATCTTCAGAGTCTTGCTGGTAAAGCAGGCAAACATGTGCACGGCACTAACCCAACGCTAATGAGGCACGCAGGGGTGAGCTGACACTAATTGCAGGTAGAAGCCACTCTGTGTACACCAGGTTGAGCTTAGTCTGCATTTAGACGTTGTGTGTTATGTGACGTGTACGTGGCGTGTACAGTGCACAAACAGCAAGTTAATGGTTGGAGAAGTCCAGGCATTCTGGTCTGCACAAGACATAGACCTCTCATTAGCATGCGCTTTAATAATATATGCGTGTAGTGTACGTATTTATGTCATTCCATGGATCTGCAAGCTGCTCTGTCATAAATTTAGAGGTAGCTATATAAGCTGCGATTTACAAGACCGCAGAGCAATCAATACTTCCTAGGAAGTTTTAGTAGCCCTTTAGCAATGTCATTAGCTTCATTTTCCACATGACCGTTTCAACAATGACATCTCACTTCACTAAAAGCCGTGCGTGTTCATTTTAATTTGAGCTAGACTCTGCTCAGTCTTGAAATGTTGTTAACAGCATGTCTTGGTGCTTATCTGAGAATGACTAAGGTCCGTGGTAAGTACAATCTGTTAAATGTGCAGTCACGTCAGTACATATCAGTAGATAAAGAGGGAATCAATAGCTCCCAAAGTGAATCTATTGCAACCACTCTTATCTCTAGCACAGCTACAGTTGGAGCAAGGCGCTGCTATCCTACACATTCAGAAAGAAAAAGCATATTGCTCCTAGGTCAGTTGCGTGAGAGTAGAGCTTCTGAGGGAGCACCCTATACGGCATTAAAGGGAGAGGTGTTTTTGTTTTGATTGAGTTCAAATATCAACCATCTTTCTCCAACATCGCTGACTCTACCTTTAATGTTTGTAACCGTTACAGTGTTGTTTTCTGAGCACTAGAAGCTGTCGCCTCATTTCATGTTGTAGTTTATATGGCTTCTTATGTGCGGCAGTTCTGTAAACATGGGCGACCTGAGGTCTCTGAGCCTGAGGCACATGATAACAAGATGATACCTCCTCATTTCATTTTCAGCATTCAGGTTATGAATCGGTGACTACTATTTTCTGTCTTGCTCCAGTTATCACCAGAATGTGCTGTGTAGTGTAATAATGCGCGTGAGCATGGTTGTTATGTGGTAGGTGTATTCATGCTTAGATCCATTTGGGACTATATTAAAGGCATTCTTTATATCACGGCGCTGCTATTTTTACTTTCCTTTTTTTCTCACATACAGGCAGCCCTCAGTGGTTATTTTAAACAACAATGGCACATCGGAGGGGGGGTTATTGTTGGGATTCAGACTAGAGTTTTGTCTTGAGGCGCTCCTATCTTAATGTACAACATAATCCCATCATAACAGTGAGTGGATGAACAGCTGAACACAAAACATTTAAGAAGAATCGCTACTCACTCCCTCATCTACTGCTCGCATCGCTAATTGTAACATGTGCAGTGCAGTAGCAAGATTGATAGGTGAAATAATATGTAATATAATACTGTATATCTCCAGTCCAGAGCCTGCAGTGTATGTCCTGGGCAGCTACTGTACAGTATATAGTACCTGGGACAAAATAACAAATGCCTGGCTATTTCTGCATCATTTCAGCACAATTAAATGATTTCTTGTAACTGTAGGATAGATATTAATTGGAATTGGACTATTGGAATGTTTTGTTTGCATGTATTTAACAATGTGCGTGCATGCGAACAGATGTTTGTGTGTGTGTGTGTGGATGTGGATGTGTGCGTGTGCATGTGTGTACATGTGTACATATGGGATACCTGTGTAAATGTGTGTTCTTCCTTCATATTCTGTTGCTGGAATGATATTTACTATAGATTTAAGAAACATCCCCATGGAAACAAAAAGAAAAAGAAAATAAAAAGGGAAAAAGAAATGCATATATTTTTCATAAGCCAGATGTGCATCTTTCTTAATGTAAACCTTGTTCACAAAAAGCAAAATAATGAGAAATTGAGTCTTTCTCCTCCATTATCGATGTTATTATGCGGCCTTCTAAGCATACTCACGTACAGGCTGTGTGGAATGATGAGTGTGTGTGTGCAAATAACAACCCTCTATATCAAGAGTGCTGAAACTAGGCTATTTCGAAGGTCAGACAAAGTCTTTATTTAAGACATGATGGCAAGATGGCATGTCTGTGGTTAGATGCACCTCTCTGGTTCACTGCAGGCTGAACAGACATCTTGTTGTGAAATCAACAGATGCAGAGGATTTTTAACATGGCAATCGTCCAGATAGGGGTTTTCCCCGTGTTAAGTGAAATCGTTAAATCAAGCCATTGCCTTAATACAGCGGTGTACATTTGTACGGAGTAGTTTCCAATAATAGAGCTGCCCCGCGGACTTACATTTGTCTTCATTACATTTCCCTGGCCTCACAAGCAGTTGAGAATGATCAAAGGCAGAGGTATAAGCCTACACACACAATGGGGTGCTGTGGTCAATACTCAGGTACCTTGACAACAGGCCACCACACAGGTTACCACTCCCCTCGGGTCAGCAATGAACTAAGCCTATTACAAACCACTGCCTCTTTCCTTATATGCTTTTTCCACCAACTGCTGCGATAGAGCAACACTGCAAGCCCTGCTTCAACCAGTGGCATACCATTAACCCCATCATCTACACAGGTGCACACGACCTGCTGGAAATATTTTAACGGGCTAGCGTCTCTCTTCATCTATCGTCACCTTGATAGTCGGTCTGACGGCGTCTTTAGCGTCTTACGCATTGTGTTGATAGAATAGAGTAGATAGAATGTTAATTAACACCCCTTGTGTCTCCCTGGATACCCCTTGCACAGAGGTTTCGTCCTTGATGCGTTAACAAGACACACATGCTATTCACTCGGGACACTGGCAACGCGAAGGCGAGAAGACAGGAATAGCAGCAGCCAACAGCGTTTGGTCTAAATTATTGAGCCCACAAAGTATTCGCACTGCTATAGTTTGGTTTGGACCAAATTTCCCAAACTGGCAGCCAATGACAACATCATTTGCTCCTATAATTTTGGTGCTCTGACGTACTTCTCGAGAGTTGCAGAGAACTTATTCACTTATAAGTAGAGCAATGTATAATGTAATGTGGCAGACCTGCTCAATGACGGGAGGAGGAGGTACTCTCTTCTTCTCTTCTCTATTTACTCCATCATAGATACTGAGACCTTCTCTATCGTGATGGCCAACCTCTCAATGGATGCCTTCTCTGAACTATTCTCGCTCCAGTTTGTTTTACGGCGTGCAAGGTTATCAAGCAGCCAGCCAACTGTGCCTGCTGCCATGCTACAGCGCTCGTACCTCAATCTCATTGTCTGCAGACTGCATCATGCTCATTATCGTTTTATGAGGCTGATTTGGCATGGTGCAGTCGATTACGCCTGGCACTCACCTAGTGAATGAACTAATTGGAGCAGAAGTTTGCTTTGCATATTTACGGAGAGATGTAAATGCATGCACGCTCAATAGAAAGGAGTCTGTGCAGGGTCTGGCCAATAGATAATATGGAGGCAGAACATTGCGTGTGTGTGTGCGTGCGTGCGTGCGTGCGTGCGTGTGTAGGTGGGGCGGTTTGAGGACTGTAATCTATAGATAATCTTTAGCAGCAAAAGCTGTAGTCAATGTGGGCCATGCCTAGAGGGTTTTATAGCTTCCAGCACAGAAAGCAAGAGGCTGAGTTCAACTGTGTCACATGGGTATAAAAAGGAATTAGACAGTACACGTTCAAAGATTAAGGCTTATGAAACATGCAAAAGCACAGGAAAACCTAAATCCTTTCACATCCAGAATCTTAATACTTCTCCTGTATCTGGACGCACAGACCTTGAGAATAACAACATCGGAGACAAACGTCTGCAGTTCCTGGTGTGTACTGCAATATTCTGGAGTGGCGCTGAATGTATACTTTATCTCATGAGATTATGTGAATCAGTTCTGTGTCATACGTGTTATGATCGTAGGTTTTGATAGAAATCCACTGCAGCAATTGGTGGGCTTAAAAAAGGTCCTTTTGATATGACTTGCCTGGTAAAAGATGTTGGGCGGCTTCAGATCAGATAATCTCCTCAAAAACACATTTCCACTTTGATTTCCGCATAAGGAAACAATTTCTGCAATTATATCAGCAAAGCTGTGTAGACATAGCTAAAAAAATGAATTAACGTTATTGTGATGCGTACACAAAATGCAGCGTAGCATCTTATATATATACAGTATATATCTCAATAAATTGTTTGCATCTGGACAAATTAGCAACCATTTGAAGTGTGTTAGAAATTAATTCCAGTGCCTGACAGAGTGAGAACGATTACACACTAATAATCTGTCCAACTACTGTCGATAACCCACAACAATTTGACTCATTTGGGAGTGCTATAGTGGAATTACGACCATTGAAAAACTAGCTCGCCAGAGAATATATCCTATGCAGCCCGACTCCACCACAAATCATCCCTAGCGCCAACATTTCCTTGAGGCTAGCTTTACCAGATATGGGCATGTCTGACCAGATTTTGTGTGCACACCATCTGCCTTTTCTTATATTTTTTTTCAATTGAATTTTGTTTTATTTTCTGTTCTCTCTATTTTATTAGTATTTTTCTGTCCTGTATCTTTATGATGTGATGCAAGTCACTTTTTTCCAGTTTTCTAGTCTTGCAACATAAGTCATTTTTTGTCACAAGCACATATGAGGCCATTTTCTCTCCTCTAATAGTTTCACTGAGATTAGAGTGTCTATAACCTTCATCATAACCCAATTTTTATACTGATGCGTCAAAATCTTACATGAAACTATAGGACCGCCTGCCAGCTATTGATTTTTGGGAATGTGAGACGCCGTCCGATATCGATACTGTCCCTATGTCACGTGGACTATTTCGAGAATGCCTTAATGCCATGCATTTATTATTCATGTGATTAGGAAACATATTTGCTGTGTACATTCCGTGTGTGGATTTTATAGTGTCGCTGTGAAGCGGCCATACCATTGTCCGCCGTACAAACTCATATTCTCTCTGCACGATGCAGCTGATCATTCAGAACGCCGGATGGTGAACAAGTGATGGTGAAACAAGACGCAATCTGAGATATCTCGTTACCCCGGAGACAGGGTGGCATTGCAGGCCGTGTTTATATCCTGGTAGTGAGACGGGAACCACCCATGCAGGCATGCCTCACATCTGTCAGCAATGGATCTCTGGGGTATCGGCAGCTGTGGTCACAGCATGGGTCAGTGCTTGTCAAGGGGAAACTCTGAAAAGAGAAGCTTCCGGAATAGAAATAATAAAAAGAAAAGATGGGAGTTTTGTTTCACCAACCGCCAGCGTCGTATTGATACTGTGCGATGGGGCGTGGCCGGGGTTTGGCCGTGTTGAGTGTCACTCGTGATTGCACTGACTATTGTCAGATACCCCAGCCGCGAAATTTTTAGTTACTGTCTTATTCTTAACAGTTAGCAGAACACTCATGCTGAAATGCAGCCATGATGAAAAAACAGCTACAACAGGAGCGCATCGCACCCGGGGAATGAAATAAAGACCTATAGGCAGAGCAAAACAATAATTAGAAGACTGGGACTAGAGAGAGGGGGGGGGGGGGGGGGGAGAGAGAGTGGGAGAGAGGAGGGAGAAAGTAAAATCCAGATGGTGCAGTTAAATAAATAAAGAGTAGGATGGTGTTCTGCACAATAAGGGAAAGGAAGAAGAAGAATCTTCGGGGCTATAATCCCAATTCAGGCTGCCTGGCGGTGCCCAGCCCGGGATGTCATGGCTGCACCGTCAGCCGTGCACCTGAGGCCTCGCAGGGAACGACAGACAGCCGAGCAGAGCGGAGCGGAGGAACGAGGCATGATGGAGATGACACTCTCGCTGCCGCCGAGTAGTTAGAAAGACAGAGACACACAGAGGTAGAGCAAGAGGGCACACAAGGGCAATCAATAGATTAGAGAGAGACAGATAGAAGGATTTAATATTCATCACAAAGCCCCCTCTCCCCCTCTCTCTCTCTCTCTCTCTCTCCCTCTCTCTCTCTCTCATACATAAACACTAAAACACAAACACACAGTTAAAAAAAAAAGTATAGTCCACAATACATTAATTATGTAAAAGAGGTTGTTACTTAAGGTGTTTTTTACATTCTGTCTGTGGCAACAACAGAAATAGACATGTGCTAAGTACTTTGTTTGACATATAGATGAAGTGCACTCCCAAATGTGTTGAGTCACTGATTAGACTCAAGTCACCGATTAACTGAATGTGATGTTTTGGTATAACAGAAACTCAATCTATGTTTCTAAACTACTAACTAGCAATCAAATTGAGAATTTGTAATATTTCTCCATTGAACATTTAAAGTGGAAGCTCTTGGTCAGGATGTGACAATTAATGTATACCACATGCAGTAATAATTTGTATGCAGGGAAGCAGTATGAAATTGTCCTGCCCTTGTGTATGGCGAATTGCACAAGACTTGTATTCATCCGCATAAACAAATTACATGTTGATACTTGATACAACCTGTTTTTGAGCTTGAATACCTTCCAGATACAATGTATATCTTTTAAATTGTATGCCTAAATGATGGAGGCAAAAATGAAACAATGCTGCACATCCAAAGAATAATTAGCTAGATTTTGTAATCCTTTCTTTTTTGAACGCCTTTTTGGTAAAGTTACTGTATGTTGAACACTCAGAAAAGTGTGGTCAAATTGCCCTAAATCGTTAAATAGTCCAAATATTATTGAAAAGAGGAAAACATTTAAATGTTTTGCAATTTTTACTTGTTTCCGCAGCATCAATGCAAAAACACGCCTAAGAACACCACAACATGCATCGCAACGTTTTAGAAAAGCTGCCGTAAAATCAGGCATTTTAGGCCACAACAATCACAAAAAATGCTGGCGAAATCCTGGAGGGACTGAAATTCAGTTGTGTTTCTTTGTTTTCTTTAGAAAGCACCCGAGCCTGTATCAGGGAAAACATCCCACACTTGGGGATATTGAAGGAAATCACACCTACAGCAGATTATCCTGAGATTATCACATGTACACACCCATCTGTTTGTTTTCGGGACAGTCTTGTTGCAACACACTGTTCAGTATAGACAAGGCAATTACTGCTGCTATTACAAATAAAATGTTCTCTCGGGAAGCGTTTTCTAAGAATATGCTCAGTGCTGCTTATGTAACCGGGCCCGTCCCACATGGAACCCAGGTTTTGGCGTGGGAGGTGGGCGTAGTTAACCTATGGAATTGTTGTCACAAATCCATCTGGGGTAACCTGACATGCCGGAGAAATTGTTGTCACAAGTCCATCTGGGGAGCCGTACATTGAGACTGTGAATGGCTGTACTAAAAAAAATACTTGACAGTTGATTGTATGAATAATCTGGTCGTTTTCGCTGTCGAAAACCATGGTCGGCAAACCTAAACCACGCCCGTATAGCTATAAACACAACACTGATTGGATAACCAGGCCCGTATAGCTATAACCACGACACTGATTGGATAACCACACCCGTATAGCTATAAACACAACACTGATTGGATAACTAGGCCCGTATAGCTATAAACACGACGCTGATTAGAAAGTTCAGTTGCTACTTGGACACATTCAAAATTATCCCGAGACTTTCCTGACTGATTCTCACGGCAAAATTAAATTGAAGCTTGCAAGATCAGGATGGTCTCACTTGGCTAGGGCATAGTAGCATGGAAGCTAATACTTGTGGGGCCTAGAGTCTGTTGCCAGAGCATCCTTGAGGTGTCGGAGAATAAGGTGTACTTTCTGCACAGCGGTACCTATTGGTACACTGTTACACATATGGACCAATTTATTTTACTTAAAGGTACAGTTAGCATAAACGATTGTAAACAAATACCCTTTTTATCAAATTCACCAAATATCCCCTTGAAGTCCTCTATTTTATACAGAAAAAATGAATCCTGTACTTCTACAAAGCACTGGCTTCGTAAATAGGAACACAAAGTGTCCATATACAACAACAATATAGCCTTCGAATTGAAGGGAGAGGTGTTTTTGTTTTGATTTAACTTCAAAATTAACAAGCATTCTCGAGAATAACTTACAATACCTTTTAAATTAATAAACAAACAAAATTCTGAAAATGTACAGTGTATATTTTTGTGCCAGCAGCATGATAACATACACAGTAAGTAAAACCGCAACCTGGTAAATACTATCTATTGTGTTTCGAGCTCTGCCCCTCTGATTTGCTTTGCAAGCAAACTTTGCATGTATCTTGATATTGCAAGCGTCTACACACCATCATGCAAAGTGAAGCAAGGCTTGCAACATAAATCATGGTGTAATAATTCATGGTACCTGCAATGCAAATCAGTTGTAACACAAATCAGAAATGCTAACATCTCTCCACTAAATATACTTCATCTGAGCCTGCTTTGCCTTCTTTATTAAGGTTTGCCTTGAAGTGGCCTTCCCTGTTAGACTCCTGACTTTGTCATCTCTTAAAAACATCCCTTGCTACTGGATGCAGAAATGAAGGACGAGAGCCAGTCTACCTACCCTGTGGATTATAATCAGCATCGCTCCGTGAATAAATAACAATCCAACAAACAACAGGCAAATTATGGAGTTGGAATAAGGAAATGCCTGGCAGCTGTTTCTCATGATGCACAGTCATCAGGAACATGGCCTGAAGTCTAACAAAATGACTTCTGATAAATAAATTCATATTTACGTGCAATCCATCTTAAAATAATACATTGAGAATACGTATCAGCACTGTGCTTGCATACGTACATCCTAGAGCAGTAAACACTGAATACACATGCCACTACATGTATCATCCGCTGCCAAGTGGTAACAGTAATCTTGACAACAACAACAAGAAGAAGAAAATGCAGTCAACAAATATAATCAAATGTAATTGGCTGCTTTGCAGGATGTTGTGCTATCAGTCCTTCCAACCACTTTAGTACTATTAGCATTCCTGCAGTTTGACGAGCTGCTGACTGATCCAGTGTTGCCAGAGCAGTGGTGACGTGCCACTGGCCTTATTAGCATGTTCACAGACAACACGGAGCCTTGGCCAACTGGACACATGCACGCACACACGAAAACTGAGTTGAATCAGTTTCATATAATTTAATATTATAGGAAAATACAGTATATTTAGGCTATAGAGACACAAATATGACATGGCTAAATACCATGGCAGGTTTAGATAAAGCATTGTTTTAAATTGCTTAGAAAGTATTGGAGGGTTCAACACATTAAAACCCACCCTACATTTGATCAGTTATATTATGTAGCAGGCACTTTATCCAAAGTAACTTACATTGGGTACGATAAAACGTATGAAGAAACAGGTTTTTGGTGAGACATCATCAAGGATGCTTACAGCTAGAGAGGGCTTGTTTCATGATGCCGATGTATTTCCAACTGGGAGGCGACCACACCATCCACTCTGTCACACCCAATACAAATGTACTGGTATCTGGTCAAAGGAGAAGAGTGGTCATCATTCAGCACGGCGGCAACATACTATCCTGCTCGATGGCACCATTATATTAGCAGCCGGGAGTGGACTTTTAGTCCTTCCACTGACCTGGGTGTGAAGGGGGGAAAATGCCTTCATGAGAATCCATCAAAATCAACTTAAACTAGCATGGCTGGCGTACACGCCAGGCCAGCAACCGTGATTGATGGGGTCTTCGTCTTGATGCAAACAGCTGATGGCTGACCACCTAAATTTGATGTGGCAATACACAGGGATGCACGGACGTGCACAAGTTTGCGAATGAAGAGGAATCCAACATATAAGCACTCCAGGTATATCCCCAGCACCGCTGGCATCAAGAGAAAACAATGAAGGTGGATGCCTTGAAGGTTTGTTTGTTCTAAAGGCTATGAGGAAGCTGTGCACTGCGTATCCAGTTGTTTCACTCTCGACATATTCTTCACCGTGAATATGCTAATAAATGCAGTGTAATTCTGGCGACTGTCTCCACCGTGGTGTAACACTTAAGCTCTGGGAGCATTGAATCAGTCAACAGTTTGTCTGCCTCCAGCAGACAGTGATTGGTTCCATTGTGTCCAACATGGTCCTTTGAGTGATGAACTCTCTCTGTCCATATTCCTAAGTAATGAAACCTGATTGCCAGCAGAGAAACCTTTAATTTGAAGGAAATGCCAATGTTACAAGCTGAGCACGGTTTTTTGGTCTGGCCGCCACTTTATTGACAAGTATGGGTTTTTACTTCAAACGCCCATATCAACAATATCAAGCCTAATGGCCCATGAGGTCAATAATGAACCATATTAACATGCAATTAGAAAGTCTTGATCCCTCAAGGCTAAGAGCTTTTCTATTTAACCTAATTTGTTTTCAAGCCAATTTCAGTCTTACCATTGCTGTGGGAATATGTTTAAATTACCCTCACTTTGAAATGTACAGTAAGCTCTTACAAAATGCTTACAGAGTGGTATTGCAGAAATGGCCTCATTTAGTGTTTTAGTTGAGTGTTCACATCTCAGCAACAAAGAACTGCACATACTTAGGAAAGACAGGCTTCCAGCTTGAATTCATTGTGATTCATGAGCGGCACATCATAATTGTGTGAGCGAGCGAGTGTGTGTTTGTGTGTGTGTGAATGATTAGACAATTGATCATAACATTGCAAACAAAAGTGTTCATGCCCAGTGTTGCCATAGAAACTATCACGCTACTGTGTAGTGTAGGGGGGGGCGGAGAGAGGGACTGCGTGTGTTTGAAATAAAAATATCAACTCTATGGACGCGTTTAGTGGACTGAACATTTGCTATGTTCAATCAACTTTTTTTTTTTTTTTTTAACCAAATGACACATTTCCTTGTAAACACTTGCAACGTTCTTCTACATAGCTAGTCTGTTGTGAGTATTTGTCATCATCACTACTTAGTACCAAATGTCGGCTTCATTACCATCATACTTTATCTTTCATGTATGCCGTCTCTGATATGAAATGCATGACATTTAATAAAATCAGAATACGTTGACAATGTGGACAGTGGGCATATCCTAACTGGAATATGTTTAGTGCGCTACAGCACTGCTAGTGTTCTACCATCATCTTGTGCATCTGTACAGCTGAAACACAACAATCTCTCAATGTGAAACTTTAATTATCGCTTTGTTGTTGCTAGTATGTTCAACCCACAGCCCTGCTTTATAGCCTGACGTTCAGTCTAAAGTAAATGTTACACCATCCTGAATGCAGGGTAAATATTTATACAGCGCTGTACATTATTTGCCTAACATTCACCAATTCACACACACATTGATGGTGATGTCAGCCATGCAAGGAGACACCTGACCACCGGGAGCAGTTAGGCTTAGGTGACTTGCTCAGGGACACCTCGACACTTGGTGAGGAGTCAGCGGGATTCGAACCAGCGAATTCTTGATCACCTATCGACCCGCCACCCACCGACTGCACCACTTGCCGCTGTATATTCAATAGCAACTGTAAGTCCCATGTGACAATGAGACATAAATCCAGAGCGACGTTGGTTGTTTCACTGTAAACATGCAACACTTTTTAAATGCACGGCTCAGTGGGTGCAGTCACAAAAATGTGGCCTGTATTCGTTTCCATCTGAATACAAACGATGCCGCCATCATGCTGGAGTTGCTGTTAAGAGTATGCTTTCTGCTAAATGATCAATTATATTCTAGCTCTACCGTTATCATGAACGTGATGATACGTGATACCATTATCACTCTCTCTCTCTCTCTGATTCCCCCCCCCACATGCACGCACACATGCATGCATACACGCACACACGCCACTCCCTAGATGATGCTTGGTAATCCTCGCATCACAAACAATTATGCTCCTTTCTAATATTGCTCTTGATGTGAATTGAATGGCGACCACAGAGTAAAAAGCTCATTAATATGATATGCTACCACATTAGCTGCAGGGGTTTATAAAGCACCATGTGGACACAGGATTCGTCACAAACTATCAGAGAGGCTGAGGAGGGGAAATTTGGAAGTATAAATATATCCTTATTTTAGTTGTTTTTATGCAACCTGTGTTGGAATGGGAAGATACATATTAAAACAAGTTTTAGGCAAATACAGGTCATACTGTAATGGTAATAGCTTCTCAATTAATATTATGCTTTTAAGATGCATTTAATTTGAACATTTTTCTTTTTACGGTATTAGAGAGCTTTATAAAGAGTGCTATGTGTACACTGAATCATATACTGGCATTGCGTCAAATCCTTTTACTGAGCAATAAGTGTGGTTATAAATAAATATAACATAAGTGTAGCGTTCAACTTGAGTTGCTTCAGCAAGAATGCTTCAGCAATGCCAGGCAAGGAATAACCGGACATGCCAGATGAATTGTTGTCACAACTCCATCTGGGGAGCCGTACATTTAACACACGTTTGTAAAGCGCAGGTTGTTTTCACTATAGTGTGCCCATATAGCTATAACGTACTCGGATGCATTCAAAATGATTCCGACGCTTTCTAGACTGATTCTCACGGCAAAATTAAACTGAAGCACACAAGTTCAAGATGGCCTCCCGAGGCTAGCCAAGGAATGCCAATTACATAAAAGTAAGGCTCCAGCACACCAGCTTGTTTACAATAACAGAAATATGGAACTACCGGAAAGCAAGTTAATCAGGTACTTTAGGGGCATCCGACAGACTGAGTTTAAAAAAAGAAGTTTCAAACCAGAAATGCTTGCACCTCCAGTTTCAACCACAATTCTAGACGCAATTTGAGGACTCTATATTTAAACAAACTGTATTCACAATTTTTTCGGCCTGCCTTTGCTTCCATCCACCATCTCGTCACCATCTTGAGCGTAAACTGATTGTTCTCTCCTGCTCTGCTGTCTAATTATAGTCTGTGGTTACCTTTAACCCATTTACAACTGGTTTCCCTTGGGTTGCCTACTGATGGAACTGTTCCTGGATGAGAAAGAGCAGGGTACTTCTGAATCAAAATGAGAGCAATCCAAATGAAAGCAAAAAGCCTCCGAGTTCAAAAGCGCGAACTGACATAATTATTCGTAACACGCGCTCTATTTGCAATGCAATCAAATAGCTTGAGAGCTGTTTCTACAGTAATAATTAAACATTTGGTTCATGTCTGTACCGTGTGGCCTATAATTATTATTTACAATTTCGAAATAAACCGTCAATATTGGCATAATACAAAAGCATCAGTTGTGTATTGAGGTGCTGCTTGAAAGCTGTCATAGGAAACATGTTGTTCACTGTTCCACCTCATTACCCAGAAGCATGCGTACACACAGGCATTTTCTATCAATAATTATTGGTCTTTATTGGCCTATATTGGTTTCACATTGGTTTATTGATGTAAGCAGTAACATGGAGAAGCTGTTAATAAAAGAAATGTAAAAAAATATTTTATCAAGTCTTTGTTCTGTTGATAATATCTGATCTGATGCTCATGTTTGTGAGTAGGCTCATTGACGCAATCACACACTGTGGTTGAATGCCATTCTAATCAGCTGCTCATCAACATGTAGCATATGTTTATGTTTACGTTTTGCCAAAGCCTGCCGTCCTGGTCACTGTTATGTCTTCCTGCCTGTGCTCGTTGTCTCCATCCATTCGCAGCCAGATTAAATCAAAGAGCTGCCCGAGGGGCACAGAACCATTTGAGAGGCCCAGTATTACCGCACCATACACCGTAATCTTATTTGAGCCTGGTGTTGCGTGACATTGACGCTGTCCTGCGAGACCTGCATTAAGAGGCCCTGTGGCCAGGATCCTAAATAGTTTTTCGACGAAGAAGGCCGTCTCTAAAACCCCTTACGTGTGTGCACACACACAAACTCTCGAGGAGTCCCCAAATAGCCTACACACCGGGGAGCAACCACAGAGTGGAAAGTGCCTCAGTTAACGTAATCCACCTGGCGTCAGCCATGAGTTGGAACAGGGGAAACCCAACCCAGTGCTCAAATGTAAAAATAAACATACTTGGTCTTGGGGAAAGGCTTACCTGAAACGCTAGATGGATTGTTAGACACAAGTCCATCTGGGGAGGTGTGCATCGAAACGGTTTGAGAAGGGCAGGCGCTTTCCAAAAGTACTTGGCAGTTGATTGGATGAACCTGAATGAATCTGTCTGTCATTGTTGTTTAAGTTGTTTTCAAATTGCTTTTGCTGTCATCACACCTGACCAATCGGTGTCATTCTGATTGGTCACTTCAGTCATTACTCGGAAGCTTGTTACTCGGAAGCTTGCAATATCAGAATGGTCGCAAGGCAAAGCAAAGCTGTCAGACTACAGTCATCCGTCTCTCTCTCAACGTGCCATCTCCAGCATTAAGTGTGCGTGTGTGTGTGACTGTAAATGTATGTGTGCATGCACGTGTGTGTATGTGCGTGCGTGCATGTGTCTGTGTGTGTGTGTGTGTGTGTGTGTGTGTGTGTGTGTGTGTGTGTGCGGTGGGGTTAACTGGCAGGGTACTGTGGTTCACAAGGTGGCAAGACAGCCATGTTTCACAGGACAATTGGACACCCCTTGAACAGCCTTAACACCATCTGGCCAAATGGAGCTATTTTCTCCTCTCTATCATCAAAGTCTAGGGTTCTACTTTAACCTTTAATATTAAATTGTATTATAATCATTTAAAAAATGTTTATCACATTTTCATTGTGACAAAGTTAAGATAAGCTCAGCCATACTACATAACCTGTTATATCTGAATGAATGTGATATATATAATGCACCACTTTATAGCAAATCTCCATGTAAATTGAACAGGGCTGCGTCGATTCCCAATGGTTCTGATAGTTTACAATCTGTTTCTGCCTCTGTCGTCAAGAGGATATGGGCGGATGCACTCATATTGCCTTTAGCCAAGACTTTCATTGAACGTCTTAAGAGACCAAGTCATCAATCATTTTTCTTTTTTTCTACAACGTCCCTCTCTGTACCCACAGTCTTGTTTGAAATGGCTAAACTGTTTTCTTTGAAAAGGCATCTTGGCGAACAGGACAGGCTACCAAATCTTTGTCAGGTTTAATAATGTTACCGGTGTCCCACTGAGAGCACCGCAGTAGTTCATTGTCGGGCCATTTTTAATGGCCCAGCAAATATTGTATTAGATCCGAGCTGTAGGCAGAAAACCCACTAGGGAATACATTAAGAATCGGTATGTGATCCTGCTCATCAAATTTAAATATGGGCACGGTTCAGTGCATTCTGCGTCGTTCAAGCAGACCAGAGCATTGAACAAACGGTGTCAGAATTCAGTGGTGGATGTGCTTTATAGACCAAGTGAAACTCTTCCATCTATTGCGACCTATACTGTATGCCTTTCAAGTCAAGTCCACATATTGGGAAATCTATCAGACCGTCACTCAAACATGATTTTATTACCAGATCAGGGCATGTAGCAATGTATGTGGGGTTGTCCGTCATATATAGGTTTTGCCACTCCAAGCCATAACCAGTCACGAAGCACAGAGTTCAAATTGATGAATTACGGGTTTTGGAGGCAGACAGTATGAGATAAAGGCCATAATTCACATGCTATCCTCACTGGAATCCTCACGTGTTGCTGTAAGAATACACAGTAAGCATTAAGAGTACTGTGTTTATGTTGAGCAGGCTTGTATTCCCTGTCCTTCAAAGCTGCTATAAGGAGAACTGCTTTGAGACAACGTCAGTGGTTAAGGCTTGTCAGAACAATTTGCCTTTGACACAAATCCAGAGCTTTTTGGCCAAGTGTAACCTATAGATCCATGGAAATAACATTTATTGACAAATAACCTTTACCTGAAGGGGAAACCAACTCAGATATCCCCTTGCTGGTCAGACATTTTATCCATAGCCTACTGTACTGGCCCACATGTCTTTGTTTATATTAATAATTGATTTCTCAGGCTACTGACCCCATGTATACACATGCCACAAGCACACCACCATCGGCACTGGCTTCCACTCAGTTCTGGAGAGCGTATGGCTCCTTTCCTTTTGGAAATTGGCTGACCTCCAAACCACACCCCAACCCACCCCCCCCTTCGCCCCACCCCCACAAATTCCCCACCGCCTTCCCGTCTAGCTTCTCTGACCGGGAAGCGGGCCACAGAAATAGGTGCCGCCTCCTTACGTCGATGAAGCATGTGATGAATGTTGGCTGCCCCACCCCGGTAATCATGCCGTGCTGCCTGCCCGCCCTGCACGCGCTGCCCGCCCTGCCCGCGCTGCCCGCCCTGCGTGCACGCGCTGCCTTCGCCCTGCTGAGAGTGTTGTTTTGTGCTTACCTGTGAACCACGTGCCCAGCATGCAGCTGTACGCTCGCGTGGCAGCCCGAGCAGTCCTGCGCGTTACCACAGCGATAGAGAGAGAGATGAGTCAGTGAGCAGCGGTCTGTGTGAGGGATGTCCACATGTATGGGCCAAAGCTTGCACAGCGGCTCAGGGCATCTTTCAAGCCCAATGGAACACCCACTTATACCGCCATCATGCCGTGCCAGCGTTGTGGTGGTGTAGTAGGCTATACTGCCGTCCAAACGCTAACTAAAAATGATGTTTTTACTAAAAATGTACTTATTGATGTCTGCTTTTTCTTGTGACAAAGTTGCAGACTTTACAGTTTTGTTTTAAGAAAAATACTAATTGCAATAAGTACAAATCTGGCCAGTTAAATAAATGTAATTGTTTTCGTAGTTACTGCACTTAGGCCTTATATGGCAGTATAGGCCTACCCATTCAGCATTATGGCTGCTAAGGTTTACTGCTAAGCATTCATAGCCTTGCGAGTCCATCCTGATCTCGCGAGCTTCAGTTTAACTTTGCAGCGAGACTCAGGGCACAGTCAGGGTACGGTCACACATGCGTAGGACGTACAGCTGCCAATATTCACCTTCCCTTCGCTTCCATTCTATGCGAGCGAAGCAAAAATCGCATCTCCACTTCGTCTAGAGTTCAACACAGCTGAACTTTCACCGCTTAATTCGCAGCCTCACCCAACAGAAAGAACATGTGTGTGTGTGTGTATGTGTGAGTTGGCTGTAGCCTCTAGACATCATCCCTTACCAAATCCGTAAAAGAAAATGTTAACCGCTGATGTTTATGTGTATCCAACAAAGCACTCGTACGAACTACAAAGCCAGGAAACCAAGTTATGTGTGTGTCACAGCCTGCCAGCCCACATTTCACACGGATACATGAATTTCGCACCGAAAGGCGGGGGTCCATCGCCTGCCTGGTTTTTAATGTGCGCATGTCTGACCATACCCTCAGCCTGGGAATCATTGCGAATGTGTCCCGAGTAGCAGCTGAACTTACCAATCAGCATCGTATTGATAGCTAGAGCGGCGTGGTTTAGGTGTGCTGCGTGCCAACATTGAAAACATCCAGATGGTTCATCCAATCAACTGCCAAGTATTTTTGGAAAGTGCCTGCACTTAACAAACTGTTTTAATGCAAGGCTCCCCAGATAGACATCTGAATAACAATCCAACTGGTATGTCAGGTTTAAAGCATTGTATGTCAATACTGGCTGTGTTTTATCCTGTGAAAGGTCATGGGTAGCCTAAAATCAGGGAAGACGCTACTGAAACTTTGGAAAGCGGTTTAATGTGATTACATCACCTTTATAAGTTTCTTGCTATTGATTAACCATTCATGTTTAGCATATGGGTTGTCTTCATTCAGAATAAGTGCTCTTAAATTGAAACTTTAAGTGCACTCTGTGGAATGATGGGGAAGAAGAGATCAATAAACATTATTTAATATCAATCATACAGTAGAATTGCCTACTTAATAATAAGGAGTATTCTCTGCATGCTAAAATGCATCTGTAATGAGGTGCGTGCTTGGTTTGAGTTTATAAGGAGACCGTCCCTCATGAAGCATATATTTGTTTAACTGCGAGGAAAACCAATGTCCTCTTTGCAAAATAACTTCAATGAATGTTGGGAGCAAAACGGTCGTAACCTAAACACAGAAGACCAATATGAATGGTCGGAGAAAATGGAAAAAACGAAGCATGCGGAGCAGCCAATAGATCACAGTAATGCTTTACACGGGAAACGAGAGAAAGCAGGCACCAATATGTAGTCTTGACTCTTGGTCTTCCACACATAAAGTAATATATTTGCAATTGTTTTCTAAATGTGCTCTATTCACCAGAGGATACAGAACGATTCCTGAACGTGCAAACGTGAAACGTAAACGTGAAAACGAGAGCCAATGTTTAGCCTGGAATATACGCGCGTAAAGGATGCTCTCAGGAGCAGGTGTGTTCCGCGAACTGGAAGCGCATGACAGAACCGCACACAATTTTCACTGGACCGTCACACTTCCTCCGAAAGATAACCGCACATTTTAATTATTGGGCTACATTTGGTTACTTATAATCCTAACACATCGCCGTCCGGTCGATTGTTTTCGTCCAATTCGGTTGAATTTATAGTAGGTAAGCCATGGAGCACCGACGCTGGGGAACTGTGGTCGACTGACACATTTGGAGGACATGGTTTTAGGGACTGCTTTATCGGCTCTTCGCAGCTCTGTTTGTGGGGATCAGTCTTGTTCATATCGAGGACATATTCTACTGTAGCCTACTACAGTAACCTAAGCATGCAGGAGTCACTTTCTCCAGCCCAAAGGCTGTACATAGGAATGGAGGTGGTGATTGCAGTCTCGTCTGTTATAGGAAATGTAATGGTGGTTTGGGCCGTGAAAATTAATAAATCGTTGCGAGATACTACATTTTGCTTCATCGTTTCACTAGCTCTAGCAGATATTACAGTTGGAGCCCTCGTCATCCCCTTGGCTATAACTATAAGCATTGGACTACAAACTCACTTCTACAGCTGCCTGCTCGTGGCGTGCACTGTGCTCGTGTTAACGCAAAGTTCTATTCTAGCACTCCTGGCCATCGCTATCGACCGCTACCTCAGGGTCAAGATCCCGACCAGGTAATGATACTATAGGCAGGTCAATTAGCTTGACCTTTAGGGTATTGCATTCCATGTGCGTTTTTTAATCCTTTTTAGGGGTGCTCAAGAACCCCTAAAAACCTGTGCGAATTTACACATAGGTTAATATTTCTGAGGAGAATTTTAAAGCAATGCAGAATGCAGATCGTCACCTCTTCCAGATTTTAGGATTTTGCTTTAGAGACAATTCAACCAGAAATTGGTGCATAAAAGGCACAAATTGATGCATATAAATTCACGAGAATGCATGGAATGATATAGTACGTGTAAACGCTGATTGGTTAAGATATAATTAAAAACGTATTACACAAGGTGATGATAATGATGACAAAGATGAGGTATTATTCAAAAGCCAGTGTCTTCTTTCACTGTGCTATAGGTAGCCTATATCAGATGCCTGTACCGCTGACTATCAGATGTATATACATCCTAATGAATGTGTAGATTAGGCAGATTGTATTTATTAAATCAACAACTTGACTAAACTCTAGTCGCTGAAGTTAAGTGAATAGACACACACTAACATGTGCATGCCTACTGGCATTATATGGCCTCTATGTCAGTCTTGCTGGATGCATTAGTGGGCACTAATGTAATCCCTATTGGACACCCGTGGCCTATAGGGATTTCACCTATCCTCTGTGACTCTGCAAGCGACATGTAAGACCGTACTGACATATTTAACGCACGATACAGATGCTACTTTGTCTACTTGCAAGTTAGGGCCAAGCAAATGAGACTTAAAGACATTCTGAAAGAGAAACATTAATACTTATGCAGCATTTATTTCCTATAGGTTTTAAATGTTCTGCACAGAATGAATGTCTGATGCGGCCATGTGTCAAGTGTTGTCTTTATGTCGGTGACGGGGGAAACTATCAAAGATGATGGTTTGATTACAAACCTTAACCCACTTCTTCAAAAACAATTAAACTTCTCTCCCAGAGAGAAAAGATAGCAGCAGTTGAGAATAAAAATGGAATTGTAATTGTCAGCAAGAAAACGACATGTGCCAGTCAGCAGACTAATGTTTAACATAGATTTAAATCACACCTTCATTCCCCTTTCTGTGTGTTTATGGTGCGGCTTCTCACGCGCCTCGCCTTAATCAACATTTCGTAAGGAGCATATAGGGTGTGTCAGTCTGTATACTGGTTGATAAGATTTCAACAAGGGTCAGCCTTTGGGTTGCCATAGAAACTGTCAGTGTTTGCCTGAAAACCCCATCAAGGATGCCTTTGTGTGTGTGACTGACTGTACTCCCTCCCAATGTGTCTGGTACAGTGATGAATAGCATCCAATCACTTCAACTCCTCTCAATAATAATAATAATAATACATTAAAATAAAAATTAAAAGATGATAATAATGATCACCTTGATATTTAGATGTTGTTTTAATAAACATTTCTTAGTATTGCACCAACGCAGTATTTTGAGCACAGACAGGCACAGCCAGACCAAACTGTACTGTCTC
>JAODOY010030490.1:0-22390 GCA_025399855.1 Forbesichthys papilliferus | reverse complement strand
TTATGACTGTGCGCGGTTTTCACATTCCTGCGACTCTCACAGATGACGGATATTTCTAATCGTATTGTCAGAGCATTCAATTTAGTCATTGCTATCGGGATGTAAAGAGAATTTTAAGAAATATGACTAAATGTGTTTCTGAAGCAAATGACTCATCCTTTAATTGACCCATGACCAGCCAGAGGCTCATTAGCATACAGATTAGTGTATGTCAGCCACGTGTTACGTTTTGGTTTTGAGAGCAGCCCTGGAAAACCATTACCTGCTATATGTTCACTACCTTTGTTGGAGTAACAGATGTTTCTTATACTACAAGCTGCTACAGTAAAGTTATATTGTGTACAAATAGACTGTCTGTCTGTCTGTCTGTGGGAGCATATTTGCTTTAATGTGTACATGCCCGCTGACATACAGTCTGTATCAATATTCTCACTTTCGTAGATAAAAATGTCAGCATTTGTACCTGTGTGTGTGTAAGTCAGTGTATGTGTGCGTGTGCATATTATCCCTCCCCATGTGTGTGCATGGCTGTGGTGGTCTAGCCATACAACAGCTTGTACGTAACCAAAGCCCGCTCATCCCTCACACATCCTTCCCAGAAGACCCCTGGGGAAGCCACTCAGGTCGAACAAGGCCGCACACAGGAAGTAATTAGGACGGCCACAATGATCGTTTTGACCCCTCCCTGTCCGAGCTGGGGCTGTGTCTCTTCCCTGACCGGACACAGCAGATGTTTCTGGGGGTGGAGTTAGTGGCCTGTGGGGGAGGAGTAAGGAGACAGCTGTCCATTGTCTGGCCCTGCCAACTATTGTCTGGCCTGAAAGACAGGAGAGACACGAGTGAAGAGGGAAAAGAGAGGGCTGGAGGAGGAATGATAATAGGCCAATGAAGTGGGGATTAACGGGGTTGGAACGAGAAGGGGGAGAGAGTGACAGCAGCTGGCTGTTACTCTCCTGGCCAGGGTTACATGGAAGATGAGAGAGAGAGAGAGAGAGAGAGAGAGAGAGAGAGAGAGAGAGAGGTGTACGAGACAACACAGGAGGGCTGGATTAAAAATGCACTGTTCTCCTGAACAGCCTGGAGAAACACTAAAACATATGCAACCAAAGCACTTCAGCAGCACTAACAAGGAACGAGGCAGAAGGTTAACACATTACACAACCGAATAATGAACTCTAAGAATAGGCATACTGTAGAATAATACTGGAAGAACAGGCACCAACAATTCTGGGCTGTCTCTTGAATTCTACTGGCCAGGCAGAGTGGAGGTAAAAACCTCCCTGGATTAATAGCTGCATGCGTAATGATGAGAGAGAGAGAGGGAGAAAGAGAGAGAGAAGGGAGATTAACAGAGTCTGAGGTGGACAGAGACAGATGGGTCAGGGCTGTAGAGACATACAGTGTAGGCACTTGATAGCAGGCTGACGGAGCAAAGTAAAAAAAAAGAAAAAACTGTGCTGTCAGGAGCGAAACCAGAGCAAGCCTTTTAGCAAAGAGCTCACCTTGAGGAACATTTATATTCAGAGCTAGGAGAATTTAGAGTTTGTTTTATTTTATTTGTGTGACAAAGGATACCTAATAAAGGTGTTGTAAGAGCATTACATAAGCCATTATTGCTGTGGTTGAGTTGTTTTTCTCATTGCTACTAACTAATAATCTGTTTAAGTGTCACTGCACCCCAGCTGAGCCTGACTCCTCCCATTGCACAGCTTTGAAACATGCTAAAATGTAGTCGAGCTGAGTGATGGGAGGGAAGGGGGGCCCCATTAACCTGAACGTTACCATTTTAATTTGATGACGCACTAGCACTGTTGGAAACCAGACATGTTTAGGGCAATTTCTTACGGATATGAGACATTTTCATACCATAAAATCCAGATTTTTATTAACAATTTGAATTTTGTCAATTTTAACTATAATTTATGTGTCTCATCCAACAGCACGGTCTTATTATTTAGTTTACAGCTCAAAAAACACATTTCATGGTGCAGTTACACTTTGATATTACAATGAAATTAGAACAATACGCTGAGGGAAAATGGTGGTTGCAGCAGCATACGACTAGAAACTATAAGTGCATGAATGCAATGTGCTACACTGAAGTGGATTCCACTTGCCAAAGCATTCCACAAATGTGTCAGCATGTTTGCAAACACAAACATGTTTGTATTGAGGAAGAATCAAGTGGCAATATGCATCTGGCTAAAGGTCCAATGGCTGTCACAGAAACACAGTGCCGTAACATTTTGCTGAAACTTCCCTACGCCCCCATCACCCCAACATAAATAGTTCCTACAAAAGAAGAGATTTCTCAGCATAATTGTGATTAGATTAGATCTAAACCATAGATCTTAGCAGAGTGGACGGATAGCCTCAACTGGCAGTAGGCTGGTTTGACTAAGATGTATTTCTTGCACAGCAAGCGCAGAAAGCAACTCAGAATACGTTGTGTGTTTGCAGTGTGTAGGCCTGTACTTATACTTTGTTTTGGGCCTAAGACAGCAGTACAGTTCACAGTATGATAACATAAAAAGGTAGATAACTATAGAATACACACAGAATCAGCTACCATTAACCTCCAGACCCATACATTCACACACAACACAATAGGATGACTGCATGTGCATGTAAATGTATGTGTGCAACGATATTTAGTATTACATATTTCCGTTACATTACAACAGCTTAATTAGTCCAATGTCACAGGGCAATCTTGTGCCATGTAAATTAAAATGTGTATAATTTACTATTGTATTTTAAATTGTCTATTCATATAGATGCTTGTTTTTGTATAAGTGTTTGTCTAGTTTGTTGACCAGGTGTTTCCGTTAGTTAATTGGCATTTCTAATTAACTAAACAGGAACCAGCTGATATAAAAAGGCAGCGGCTGGAGATCAGGGAGATCAGGGAGCGTTCTGCAATAAACAAGTAGGGCGAGCTACTGGGGGCTCTGGTCATGTGAAAGGGCATTACCTCATAGTTTCTTTTGTAGAGGTATTGTTTTGTTTGGTATTTAGTTGATTCTTTGTATCCATTTTCATTATCAGTTGTTTTGGGGTTTTAGGCCTGTGCTTACATGGCATGTACTGATGCTGATAAATAAACCACGCCTGGACTGCAGAAGTGAGTGTGCCAACCTCACACATGGTGTGGAGGATGGTGATTTGAGGCAACCCATTCTGCTGAGGTAGTGCACATGCATACACTTCTGGGAATACCCTGCCTAAAGTCATCAGGAGCAGGTTGGGGGTGACAGTAAAAGTGAGACTACATTTGAAGTCAAAGTCTAGTGTACAGTCCCAGTGGAAACCTGTGAGGCCATCTCTTCTGCATTCCCAGACCGCAGTGCAAGGTTCATATGAAGGCATATCTGGAGAGCTGGGGAAAAGTCAGAGCTCAGCATATGTGAAGGGAAAATGTGAAGCATTGTTCCAAAAAGTCTGATATTCCATACTGGAAAATCATGATGTCAACTGTTATTAAATGAAGTGTTGTGCAGACCTTTTATGATTATGTGAATCTTTTAAGTCCTGAGTTGACGGAATAATGTTGGTTTAATGTACTGTATATTTAATCTATATTGTAGAACTATGGATCAGTGATCTACAGGTAGATTATATTTCCTTATTTTCAAAATGGATATGCTTTGTTTGTCTGGACAGGTTTCATATTATCAAGATACAAATTATGCATGCTTAGAAACAGAGATTCCCAAACGTGCACACATAAACACACATGTGAGCGTAAACAACACACAAACCTGCAGAAAACGTGTAGACACACCCGCAATCACACAAGCAATATCCTATAATGTCTTCACACAAATCAACATAGACAACAGTCAGTAAGCGGAGGGTGGGGGAATTAGTGTTAGCTCACATATTTCACCTAACCTAATATCTCTTTGACTCTTCTCTGACCGGATGCTGCCCAGCCAAGTCATAACAGTCAGGTGTTCATTTCTGCCCGAGGTCTAATGTAGGCCAAAGATACTGCACGGAGAGACCATTAAATATTTAACTCTACATCATTCCTGTCTACACTTGTCTTCTCTGCAACACAATATGCGGGCACACACACACACACACACAATGTTGCATGACCATGCACACACACATGCACTCACACACACACACACACACCCACATACTCACACACACCGACACACAAATTAACGTATTACTGTAACTTACACCAGAAGCTCAGCACACACACACACATGCACATGCACACACACACACACCCACCCACTCCAGGCCAGCCCTCTCAACCCCGCCCATTTATCCACCATCTCTGAGTGCTTTGTGTGTGCCCGCTCAAGCAGGTAATGCGCTGACAATGGATAAAATGAGATGTAATTATTTTGGAGCAGTCACTTGTTGAGTGGGGTTGAATGGTCTGTGAAACATGTGTCGCTACCCGGACTCCATTACTGTTACAGTAGGCACACAGAGGTTAACCTGCAGCCATTAAACTCTGTGTGTGTGTGGGGGGGGGATCAGGTAAACCCCTGGCTATCACTACGAGAGACATTGTCTATGTTGTTCCTATATTTACATTGAATTAATGTTTATGTATCACCCTGTCACACGCACACAGACACAGACACACGCACACACGCACACACACACACACACACACACACACACGCACACACACACACACACACACCTCTTGCAGCTGCTGTCCCTTTCCCTCAGCATTTTCTCCCTCGGCTCTTGGTGTACATTGCTCTCCCACTCTGTTTTCATTTTGTTGTCTATCACTCCATCTCTTCTTTCGTCAGCCTCTCAAGTGAGACCATTGCTCCTTTTTCAAGAAAGTTCTCGGTTGCTGCTTTTAGTTTGTTCTGCCTCCTTCTCTCTCTCTCTCTCCCTCCCCCTCTCTCTACCACTGCAGAGATAGAGAGAGAGAGAGGGGTTAACTGGTAACAGGTTAACTTGAATCTGCATTAGTTAACCTGCCTGTTGTTCCAGTAGTCACAAGCCCAGCAGAGATTGACATCACCACACACACCTCATGATAAGATACATGCATCCCCGAGGGTAGAAAGAGGCGTGGCAACAGCACAGACGGTCAGCAAGAATGTGATATTTACGGTAACAGAATACATATGAAACTGAGCACGGGGGACAGAAGGTAGCCCAGGAGTGCAACATTGTAGCGACACTACCGTAAATACATGTGAATATGTAGTCAGCACAATCGTGTTTACTGAGAATATAACATTTATGTCAACAGATTATGCTTCATCCCTCTGGAAGGGAACACTGACTCCACAAGCAGAGGTGCTTTAAGGTAGTGTTTTGTGTTTTGGGCTTTTTTGCAATAAGCATAGCAGACCCAAACCAGATTAGCACTATATGCATACTGCCTGTGTAAAGTGAACACATTCTTTACTTTGTCCCTGTTCATTTAAATAGCACACTTATTTATTTAATCTTAACTTCTCCATCCTTCTCTCTCTCTTTGTTTGCTTTATATCATACATCTCATTAGATGTGTCTGTGATTTAGGGTGTCAGCCTGGCCAATTATAGCCCTTTTCTATATAAATGAATGGTTTTCATTTAAATGACCTCATCTCTTTTCGACACATTTTCAACACAATGTTTTTTTGTTTTTACTTTTAGACTAGACATGTTTACCAACGGTTTCCTCTAGCATGGCCCTGACTCCATTCTGCAATGGTTTACTTGTTGAAGATGTTTTTAACAAATTAGCATTTATACTAGCATTGTTTGCTGTTTCTTTAACAGCTTGGCATCTTGGCAAAAAATCCATTTAAATACTGAAATAATTCCTATGCTGTCTATCTACTGCCAGCATGTCAAAGTAGCCTAATAATTTTGTGACAAGTTGATAAGGGCTTGCTTTCAGCAGATTGCTACACTACATCAACATGATTTGAAATATAAAATACGTCAAGAGCTATATTTGATCCATGCACAAACAAAGAGATCAAATAACTTATATTTTGCAAATGTGTGTGCCTTGATACTTTGAAACACTGATCATTGTTTTCAGACCCGGAGATGCGGCCTGACCAGTAGTAGTTATGCAAAGCGAAGACTTCACTGACAGTGATATCCCCCCAGAAACGACAAGGTGGGTGTGGTAAGGGGGCTGATAAGCCTCTGTCTGTCACTCTCTTACCTGCAGTCACCACTCCATAACACTTGCTGTCTGATCCAGGGTGTGTGTAGTGTCTCTCTTCCTATCTATGTTTATAAAGATCACAGCATACGCATATCTATGTATATATATGGCCACATTACAGTCCAAGGGGTGGTTGGATGTTGGGGTGTGATAAAGGCCTTTCAGATGTTCCCAGGAAAGGCAGTTCTGACTCAGCACGAAACCACAGGAGCAATTTCAGAGCATCGCATCCAGTCCCTTCGTAAATGACATCCTATTTCTATCCTGTATTCATCTTTCCCAGCTCAGTGTCTCTCGTGTGAGAGCAAATGCAGTAGCGCAATGTTCACGCGCACAAGGGCGGAAATGCGCGCTCACACACACACACAAGCGCACACACATCGTACGGACTTCACACTCTCACAGGATCTCATTGCCTGGGCCGGGTGTGGTTCAGTACGGCCTGGTGTCAGATCATTTAACATATTACTGGCTCCCAGGGGCTGCGGTTTATGCCTGCTTGCTCCACTGCTGAGATGAGTGGGATTCCTGTAGCTGCCTTGCATTAAGCAGATCCCTCCCACACACCTCCTGAGCAATGTTATGCAGACACATGCAGATGTGTAAACACACGCTTCATGTATACATTCATGAGCGGAGCAGCACACAGCCCCAGAGATGTTCAAATGCCACATATGAAGTTATATTTTGTGAAAACGAGATGACTTAATGATTGGGAAGGCGGGGGGCTATTAATCGCAGATCAAATATTATTTGGATGTAAAACTTTCTAAATGTAAATGTGCGTGTCTCCATGCGTGCGTCACACCTGGCTTAGTGATTTGAAGAGTGGATGTGTGGTGACAATGTGATAACGTCAAAGATGGAATTAGGGCAACGCTATGCAGTATTAGTATGTGCATGGAGATTTGTTTATGGTGCTAAATATCTTCAATGTAGTCCATCTAAGTTATCTATTATTTATTGGTGCACACATGCACATATAAATATTAGATAACCTATGTTAATGAACATTCTTATTTGCATTTTTCAAAGCAATGATACGCAGTACAGTATAACTCACTATACAGTATAGTGCATAGTTTTTGAGCTAGAATACAGTAAACATAAGGTTTTAAAGTTAATTTGATAGCAGTATTGTTTTCTGCACTTCTGGATATTGCTGTGAATATGATTATAATAATTATTTTGTCTGAAATGTGGACTATTTCACATTATTAATGATGCAGCTAAGGCTTGCAAATAAGGTTTTTTCTTTGTTCACTCTCCGCAAAGCTTTAACTTCACTAATAATACATTTCACAAGCCAGTTTATATGCAAAGCAGGCTGAAGTAGAAAGTTTGTTATTTTCAACTTGCCTCGTTGTTTTATGCTCCTGTTCTCGTGCCTTACTAAAGGGGATGGTGTTAATACAATGTCAGTTTTCATCAAAGAGTACACTGAGTAGATTGATTTCTCTAAGAAATATATTTTCCCTGGTACAAATCTTAAATGCACGTCAACTGTAGTGCTTGGGTCTGTTCTTGCGTTTTCTGTGTTCCAGGGGTGGCAGCGAGATTGGTGCACACAGGTGTACTTGTTATAAAAGCCCATGGGCCTCTGGGGTCTTCCCTCCTCTCTTTGTTATGGCCAGGCCTCAGACCTGTTGTTTTGGTGGCTGTGCAGACACACTTTTGCTTTGAAAACACCCCAACAGATACCTCTGCACAGTTTAGTTATATTTACAAATATACGACTAACCTAACCACCTTGCCCTTCCTATCCTTCGCCATGACATTTAGCCATGACGGTAAAACCACAGTACATACTTAACACATACTGTACGGTACAGTATGTACTGCTTGACCTGCTAGCTCAATACGTATGCACACAGACCTAGCCTGTGTGGGTACAGGGAGCCTGTGTTGTTACGGCAACAGGTCACATTGCTCACCACACAGCAGTCAGCAGTGTGTTCACATGCCCAGCTACAACAAAAGGCCTCTATGGTTCTGGCTCCATAGGGAGAATGGAGCGCTCCGGCTGAGACAACACAACCTGGTGTTCTGCTCCGCTCCTGCTCTGCTCCTGCTCCTACTGGGTGCAGGAGAGCACAGGGGCTGATGACGGGCAACAGGCTCGGGTTTCAATAGAAAAAGGCTTCTTTTCCTCCCCCTTCTGCTCAACAAGATTAGGGCGAATGCAGGCACAGGGGCCTCTGTGTGTGTGTGTGTGTGTGTGTGTGTGTGTTGGGGGGGGGATGCTGTGCATTCTGGTGTTTTAAACACAACCTGAAGTCTTCAAACCACTCTGTGTGTGTGTGTGTGTGTGAGAGAGGGGTTGAGTGCATGCATGTTGCATAGTCTTTGACACACTTGAAGTCTTCGCAAGCCACCTTCTTTGTTTGCTCATGTGTGTGCGTGTGTGTGTGTGCGTGTGCGTTCGTGTGTACACTTTGTTCTCATCACCACAACATGATCCCACAACAAGATCTATTTTTGTGTGTGTGTTGCGCGTGCACACGTGTGTGTGCGTGTGCGCACTGTGTGTGTGTGTCTGTGTGCGCTTGTGTGTGTGATGAATACGGTTGTGTTTGAGAGAAACACGTCACATAGCCTTGTTACGCTACACAGCCACAGAGCCAGATGCGTTGCATTAGGCATTGTTATGCTAATCCCTCCTGTCCCCTTCCATTGAGCCACACTAAGCTACAATAGCAGCCTAGTCTCAGCACAATGTGTGTCCATCATATGGGTAAATGAGCCTGGTCAGGAGATCTTACCCATGGGGGAGTGGCCAAGGAAGAAGCAGGGTTAACTATAGAAAGACCATGAAAACAAAGTAATGGTAACAAAGCCGAACTAATCAGCTAATGTTTTTGTGTGTGCATAGTTAGATTGTTAACATCGTGGATGGGTATAAACACTAGCATGCTTGCCAAGTTTTTCATGTGGTAGCTGGCCTTTATAGTGTTACGTTATGAATCAGGAAGTGTTTCCATGAAAGCTGCCGGCCAAGTCAACCCCTCCCCCCTTACTAGCTTCTCATAACATCTGGGGGGCAGGGCTGGTTTTATCCCCCTGACACTCCACAGCTGGAGTGGCTAACCCCTCTGTTCCCTAAAACACACATGCTCCCTCCCCTCTCCAATACGATGGTGCGGGTCAGGCTTTAGGGAAGGTAATTATTGGAGGCACTGTTGCTCTGGCTCCTACCCCCGCCCTTAGATTGGGACTGGTGGGTTTAGAGTCTGTTGTGTTTTCTCTATGTGGCCCGGCCCTCCTATATCACATTACTGCTCATTTGCTGATGCAGCAACCCCTCCCCACCCCGGCTGGTCCTACCAAGGTTTTCAACCTGGCACCACCGCGCCTGCACAACCTTCCTCTGTGGGTATCCCAGATGTTACCCTTGTTAACTGCATTAGCATCGCTAAAATAGTGCATTCAGAAGCTAGCACAGTCCCTAACATCAGCCTTGGTGTCGAGAATGGAAAAATAGATCAGACCTTGTTTATTTTTCCTCCGAGCAGAAAAGGGCTTCCATTGATAGTTCTGGATATGCTGCCCTTTTTGAAAACATGAAATGGTTTTGACCTTGTATTTTTTTCCCTCCCTCCCTCCCATCTCCTAGCTTGATGAGAGCTTGTAAAGTCCACAGCCATACGTTTACGTTAGAATAATAATCCTGGTTTTATTGGGATTGCTGCGGTGGGGTTTGGAGGAGGGGTGGATTTAAGTGGTTATAAAGCGCAATTTACAGTGCACACAAAAGATAACTGTACTCATATACTGTAGCAACTGTGAGACAGAGAACCCATTGGGAATAACAGCAACAGTCATTGGGAGATGCACAATGCTACATTTTTCTCTGCCAGTGAGGAGGCAGAATGTGTGAATCAGCGTGTGGGGGTATTAATGACATGCTGGTATTTAAACAGCTTCTCTAACAATGGGTCTTAAGTCTCTACCCAGTGCCCACAGTCTGTCTGCTTCTGGTACCAGTCTACTCATTTAACCAGCAGGATGTAGACACTCCATTAACAACTGGCATGAAGCCAATACAGTAAATATTGTTTAACAAGCCTATAGAGTCCTAAACGCTATGATTCTGCAAATTCCTGCACTAAAGATGGTCTTCTGGACTTCAACACACTGTTGGAGACGTTTCACTGATGTTTCCAGAAAATATGCTCTCTGCATAGAGGATATATATGTCAGGGCTCCAACATCTCACTCAAGAGCTGTTTGGTTAAAGGTCAGCGAATAAAGCCATTTGAGCAAGCTCGAACACTGTCCACAGCACAACGGCTTGGTACAATTGCAGCTGTTGTCAGCAACCCTGGCAGCATTCAACTTGAAGGACAAAAGGCGTTAGGAGAAATTGACACATTAGAAAAGGCCACGGTCACTCATTTATCTTGTGTTTTTCCTATCAGTCTTCTTCAGCGTTGCTGCGTCGCCCAAGACAACATTATAAAGCTTGAATGATTGCCAGGATTATGGCCATTTATGGCAAGTGTACGTATTTCAACTGTTGTGCACGGTTGAGCAAATCGCCCTTTAGGATTATTTCGATAGAGGAAGGTATTCCTACACTCAAGTTGTTGAGAATTCAAGATATGGCGCATGTCTGGGGGCTTTGGCAACAGCTCAGCAAGGGTAAAGGAGCTCAGTGGCTGTCCTCCAGTGTCCGGACATTTGCGAGGGCACCAAGGGTGATGTCAGGAAAATGAATGCCCCCAGTGGGATGGGCATGGGGTTGGGGGAAAAAACAGCTGCCTCCAGAATTCTAATGCTGTGCCAGGCCCTCGCATCTTCCTCATCGCTAACACATGCACATTTGTCTATTTAAATGGCATGTTGTTGTTTTGGCTGAGGGAGTTGTGCGTCAGAGGAAAGTGTGAGGAATTGGATTTGAACAGGTGTACATCTCCTCTCTGATTATATTCTCAGGCTAGAACACTGATTGCACGACAATCGCAACAACTTTACATCACTTCTTCTGCGAGCAGGGTGAAAGAACCTCCCATAACCTCCTTATTCTGCATGGCCGGTCTTTCCAAACCCCGAGTGAATCTGAACTGCGTGCCATGCGTTCTTTGCTTAACGTGGCATTATGTTTAAATCCTCATGCAAGGTGGTACGTAGCTTTTGTTTTTCACCATTGAGCAGGCATTTAAACTTGAACTGAATTGGTGATTTAAAAATGCAGTCACATCAACACATTCCTGTAGATGCCCCAGGTTCACTGCTTTTTACTTGGTGGAGCGCCCTGTATTCAAGATTTTTGGCAGCTTGCTCTGAGCAAACAAGTGCACGTAAATGATGTGCATTCAGAACAGCCTGCTAACAAGCCTGAGGCAGAAAATGCCCTTTTAAAAAAAAAAGTCTCCATTTTGGTAAAACAATGATTTTTTTTATACTCAGACACTGGTCGATCTGTTTGGCATTTTAAATTAGGGCAACACAATGCAGACAATTGAAGCCTATATTCTGTGTAGCTTCACAATTTCATAAATAACAGCATGGTAAGTGAAATAGCCTTGTACAGTATGTATCTCATGTCAGCTGTAGGGTATTTACTATGGCTGAAAGCTCCACCATAAAACCTTAGCAACAACTGAGAGGGGTTAAGGAAGTATGGTTTACCATGGTAAGTCAGTGTCCAGGGACATAGAGATTGGTAGAGGGGGTCCCCAGGGCACTAACACTGCCTACCTCAGCAGTATCCTCCTACAAGCGGCATGCTGTAGCTCGGGACCTGAGGGAGCCCACATTTCCCAATTTCCATAGGAATGAAGAACCCCCCTGAATCTATTCCTCTTCATGTAAGACAGCAAATTAGCATAGCATCAAGAGACAGAGGACCAGTGGAGCATCCAAGCCATATCCAAGACTGTCAGAGTTTTACATTGTATCAGGGACATGGGAGAAATACAAATAAAATAATCAGCTGTTTATCTCTGTCATTAAAACACAGATCAGTAGGATGTACTGATCTGATCTGTCTGACTTCATGGGCAATAAGCATACTATTTATGTAACGAAGAAGATGTGGGCTGACTATAGGCAAGAATGAACACTGAGACATGAACAAAGAACCAATACCCACAGAGAAGTGATATGACAATATACAATAAACATTACTGTACACACTAGCATTGCGTTGCACTAATGACGAACAGCAGCCATAACCATTCCCCTAACAAAACCAGATGCCCCCCTCACAATATAACTGCTGCAGTGATGAGTGTGAGTAAGTGATGAATGAAGTCCAGTGTTCAGCTGCTGGGGTGTGTTGAGAGTATGGAAGGCTGCAGGCCAGTGCTCAGTACACCAGCCAGGTGGAATGAGGAGTGTGAATCCAGATGTTACAACTGACAACGGACTAAGCAGATTTGTCCAAACACACATCAGCAGGTTAACCTTCCCCCACCACCACAATTAAAAGTATATAATGCAACATTCTATGAAATAATGTTAATAACAGTTATTTCCTGTTGTTAGGGAGGCATATGGGACTCCACAAATGTTTACCCATGAAGTTGCAATGAGATGAAGTATGACAGATCGGCATTGGCTGTTTTAGTCTTCTGTCTAAAAGCTAATGTTGTGAAAAGACCCTGAGATTGATTATGACATCTACGGTTATTCATGATTGGGAATCAAAATGACAGTGTGGGATGTTGAAAGCATGAATTATCTTTCAGTACAATAGCGGTGCAGCTTAGCACTACAGTCATCATTTTGTTGTAAGATCTGTGGTTACTTTGAGTAAACTAGACGTGTATTTTGCACACGTGATTATTTTTCACAAGTTATATTTAAGAAAATGACTCTAAACATTTACGACCATAAGCTACAATTCACTTCTGCCCACACATACGTAAGGCAGAAGAACAGAATCCACTTTTTAAGATGTTATTTTCATCCTGCTATTTAAATCGACTTGAGGTAAATGAGGAAATCGCTCAGAATATGTCTCCACAATCCTACCTCCTACATTGAAATAAGTCTTACCCAAGGTATATGTTGAGCCTAGAGTCATTATAATGGAAAGCTCTAAACAGATCAAACCAGGGAGAGTGACGCAAAGGAAACGCAGGCTCAGGGGAGGTGACCTGTGAACTCCACTATAATGAGACCACCCCATTGTTGGCTGTCTGGCCTGCTTTCTAGATGTGCCTGAAAATGTGTTAAATAGTGGTTTTTGGTGCAGCATGTGACTCATTTAACCTTGGTATCACCAGTTTGAGTCAGAGTCGAACTGAAAGTGCAACAAACAATGATAATTATAGTCTGTCAACTATAGCCTAAAGAATATGGAATATGCTTTTATCTGCCATGCTGCACAATCTCTTTGGGGTTCAGTGGCCGTCGATACCAGCGGAATCAGTGTTTATTCTGTTGTTGCCAGGGGAAGATTGACCTGAATTGAGAATCACCCTGGTTAATCCCTCCTACATTTACTATGAAGTACTGCCTTTTTATAGCAAGCCCCATGCAGATCATCCTTGAGTCTCACAGCATGGATTAGGCTATGTTGTGCACCACATTCTTATGGTGTGTTGATATGCTAATGTCCCCAGCAGGCCCAGAGGTAGGGTTTTGAGCTCTATTTTATTGATTAGCACATGGTCCAGTCTTTGATAAAGTCTCTTACCTTTGAAGGTTATTGCAGAATTTAGGATCTTCTCTATTTTGTATTTTGGTTTGTTAAACCATTGGATCTTTTCTCCGACAATACAGCCCTGATATGGTCATTCATCTACAGTTTATATACTGTAATCTACAGCACAATGGTTATGTCAACCAGTGGGTTAATATGTATACATTTTCTTTATAGTAAGCGATAGGTGCACTTTTGATCAAATTCACCAGAATTCTCTTCACGGTTTGATAGCAGCCTGGTCGCTGTGTGTGCTGAAAAAATGATCCTGTACTTCTACAAAGTCATGGCTCCTATAAGAACACAAACAATGTGGTGCATACCGCACACAACAATGAAATATTAGTCATCGCAATGTGTTTGCAGTGTGTGGGGCGGAGCTTCACCCTATGACACTGAAGGGAGTGGTACTTTGTGAAAAGTCATGTTTTTTCATCCCCTCAAAAGTGATGAAATTACTTTTCGATATTTGTTTGAAAACAGCAAGCTCCTGTTGACTTGATAATATATTTCCTTGCTGTTTTGTCACCCATAAGCATCTAATTTATAATATTGGGGAATGATATATTCGGTTATATACAGAAATGTTGCTGACAAATTGTGCATCTATTTGCTCCCTGTGCAGGTGTTTGAACAAAAACGATATCAAAAGGAAAAACCCAACTCCCAACAGGGTAGAGGTGTGAGTAAAACGAAATAATTTTGCCTAGAAAATTGACACATTTAAAAATGTACAATACATTGGAATAAACTGAATGTTATTTCCACACTGACAGCCAAAAAGGAATTGTTTTGTGCTTATGAGACAAAAGCAAAAAAATATGATTAATCAACTAGACAAATGGTGCAGTGGCTCCACTGAAATTTCACAGTCCCTGGGAATTTCTTCTGTGGGAGTTGAATGGCTTTGGCTGTGAGCCAGGTAACCTACTCATGTACATACTGTATGGGTGAGTCTGTAGAGGGTGCACCCCCAGCTCAGACAGACGTGTTTGATCCCAAACATGTCTGGCTTAAAGCTATTGCAGCTATTTGTAAGCTAATACACATTTTGTCAAATTCTCCTTGCATTTTGCTATCTTACTGTTCTCGGTGCATGCTGAAAAATGTTCTGATACTTCTACACAGCCCTGGTTCTGTAAATAGGAACATAAACAAAGTGGCGAACACCACGCACAACAACAAAGCCGTATACTACGCTTTTCCAAGCAAAACTGACACTGGATAGAAACGTGTAATTATACTGCACCTTCTTGAATCTCATTGTGTTTAATTATTTAACCCTGTAATTAATGAAACAAATGTTATTTAACTGTTATTTATATGGACACATATTTACATAATTCATAAGATTTCCTGTATACATACATACAGTATACATGTACTATATATCACTGATGTATTGTATTAGCACACAATCATTTTTTGATTGATTTCTGTTTATATCTTCATACTGCTTTGATTTGCTGGGATGTGATGGCTGAGGTGGTTTTAAGGGCAATCACGGAAAAAAAGGAAAAAAATATAGGCTATATGTGTGAATGATAATAGAATTGGCGTAACCTTTGCTGACTCTTTAAAACACATTTTTATTCATTAGACCTGGAGTCTAAGGGATATTTATTGTGACTGTAAAGTATTTTTTGGGATTCTAATTGATTTTCATTAGCATGTGTTTTAGTACTATATTAAATGGAGAGTATGGTACTATTTAAAAGACACAACCCCACACATAATACACTATTTCTAACATCCTGGCAAAATATTAAACATCTGTCAGGTCATAGGGGTTGTTATTTTTTAATCAAGTATGAAGGCCTATATGTATTCCAGAATATTTGATTACAAGTATTGTTTCTCTTATGTTTTAGGCTTTACTCAAGATCCTCAACACTGCAGTATGCTAATGTATGTCTGACTAAATAAAACAGACCTTTACTGTACGTGTACAACCTATAATGTAGGTTAATGAAACGCACACACACAGAGAGACGAACCTTGGGGACTTATGAAGATAATATGGGCGAATCTGGGCTTTTCTGAATACGAAGGTCTCTATGATACACTGCAGAAGTGGGGTACGCTAGGACACGTCACAGCGTAACTGCGCGAAAGAGTGTCTGTGGTAGTCACACTGTTTTCCAGTGTAAATTGGCACAGACACGCAGCGCCGAAAGCACGCAATGTCTCACGGACGTACAGTTGGAAGTTATTCTTATTGAGAGTTAGACTAAGTATAGACAAAGAAATCGCTATACAGACCACCCCAAAAACGACGTTGTTCTCGTGGTGTGTGCGCTCTGGAAGTGGGTTAAATTCACGTTTTCCTTCTTATTTTCCTTCTCTGGTTTCATGTTACAAAGCCGAGTGCGCAGAGCGAGTTCCGCTATGTAAACTGACAGCATCGCATGTCTTAATCTGCCCGTGATTCACCATCAACCAACACAAGACCCAGGGCAAGAATTGTGGAAATCTGTGATTCTGTGGATTAATATATAAATTGCGACCATTCAGAAGAAATTGAATTAACGTGAGTAAAGGATACTCGACCTGTCGTCGGTGAGCGCGACAGAGAGAGAGAGAGAGAGAGAGCACTATCTCAACAGCTGCCGTGAGAGGAGCACCTAACGCATTGCCTGTATCCAGCTTAAAGGTAACTTTGTACCCTTTGCTATATTACGATACGATTTGAAATGTGTTATATTCGCTGACCTGCCTGCTGGAGCGATCATTACAACGTCGATATTCGTGAATAAAAAGTGGCCTTAAAGACAAGAAAGCAAAGCATTTCAAGCCGTCGCTGGCAGAGTCGGCAGGATTCCAACTGTTGCCTTTTAAGACTATAGCTTAATGATATACCTTGCATTACATTGTATAAACATGCAACCGTTTAGACTTTGTAGTCTGTCGATATTTTGCTTATGCGAAGCAACTTTTTCTTCGTTTCGCGCAGTGTAAACATAGCGCACTGCGGTTAAGAGCTTGGACGCGAATCGACGGAGAGCGATCATTTTCTCTAAAAACATTATAGCCGTAATGTAAATACTGTGTTCCGTTCCATCGATGGCACTTGTAAATCCATACAATGTAGCCTACATGTTGCAGATGTGGGTTTCCTTTTTGTCTTGTTTTTCCCATGATCAAGGGATCGTCCGTCGCTTAGGGGCTAGTGCCCACTACGCTTGATATCATCGGTAATTTTAGCAAATCTGCGATTTTTGTTCATTGGTCTGAAATAAGACATTGTAATACACTTAAAGACTCTATAGCTCAAACAAAGTGTTGAACGGTAAGCCCATGCTACGTCAACAATACATGGTAGCAAACAATTAAGCTCTTTGGGAAAACTTAAAATGGAGCAGTATGGATAGCCTATGCAGGCTACAGTTGTAATTGTGTTCTCTTTTTGCATTTAGCCGTACTTGAGTGATTAGCCAGTTTGTCGTGGGTGACCATGCGAGCAGATCGGTCGAATTGCACTCGGGGAGAGCAGACTGGACAGGGAGCCACTGTTAATAAAAGACGGATGCGTATTCTTGCTTTCAGTATTGTGGTTTTCAACCGGTCGTTGTCACCGCCCGCTAACCATTCATCACTTAATGCGATTAGATAGCCTACACAAGTGGGAGAGACTGGACCGATGAGCCTTAAAATGAAGACAGTCAGGTTTATTAAAGTTACTGAAGCAGAGATTGAAATCGAATGGTTATTATCATTTAATTACCTTGTGGGAGGTAACAGAGATATCCTAAGCATATTTAATATAAACAGAATATTTTTGGTTATATGCTTATGATAATTTACCAAACATCATGAGAGAGCTATACTCATCATGCAGAGATGTGATATTTACAGTGGTATAAATATTAAGGGCACCTTTAAAACATTCAGAAAGTTGGCCATGACATGTATATGCTACAGAAAGATCGTGACAATTCAACCTAAGTTGACTACACAGAAACAGACAGATCATGGACTTAACCTGGCCAACCGCTGAGTTAGATCTTTGGTTTATTCACATAGCTTTGACAGCATATGAGGAGACAGTTTGTAGTGTGTTTGAGTTGCAGTGACATCGGGCCTGTTCATAGTATATATATGCCATGACACCCACACGCACACACACATACACACGCACACGCACACGCACACGCACACACACACACACACACGCACACACACACACACACACACACACAGACAGAGACAGCAGACCTCTGGCCTATGGTATAGTAATGCTTCTATTGAGAGTGGCCTGGTCACTTGCTGACTAGATCTCTTCATTGTCAACTGGACAAAGGGCTGCAAATCTTGACAATGTGCCCTAAACTTTACATTATCTCTCTCTCTCTCTCTCTCTCTCTCTCTCTCTCTCTCTCTCTCTCTCTCTCTCTCTCTCTCTCTCTCTAATACATCTAATGTCATGGTTTGGGTGGATTTGGAACCCTTCATCCATGTGATATACAAGTGTGTGTGTGCCTGTGAGTCTGCATGTGTCTCTATGCAGCCAGAAGCACTATAGCCTCACTGATGTGCGCCTGGTCCTGTGTGTGCAAATGCACATGCGCTCGTATAACTTGAGCTGGGTATTTCAACACCAGCGAGCAGCCTTGCAACATACTGTTCTGTTGCATCCTCCCTGCTCCAGATGTCTCTTGTCCGGTGTGTGCTTGTGTTTCAAGGTCCTCCTCCCTAGCATCACTAGCATCATCTCATCAGCGCAGCAGATAGCATATGGCAGAGCAGCGCCAATGTGCACTACAACGTTGCATTCAACCTAATTATAATAACCTAATAACGGCAGTTAATTTGGGACTTCTGGTTGTGTTACGAGCTCAAGCACACGTTTGCTCACCCCGGCGTTCCCGATGGATATCAGTTTGTCCACATGACCACAGGTGGCCCGGCTATACGTTTGGTTTTCATCTTTGTATCCAAAGCACAGGCTTTATTACCCATCCTAGCCAGTGCTTGTGGGCGAAGCTGATGAAAAAGTGATGTGCTTTTTTTTAACAACACTCTCTCCACTCTGTCTTTGTCTCTTTCATCACGCGTATGTGCGTGTGTGCGTGTGTGTGTGTGTGCGTGTGTGCGTGTGCGTGCGTGTGCGCGTGCGTGTGCGTGTGCGTGTGTGTGTGCGTGTGTGTGTGTGTGCTTCATGCTGGACCATGAGTGCGTACACCTCTCTTCTTACATACGCAGCAGTATTTCCTGAGAAGATAGTGTGTGTGTGTGTGTGTGTGTGGGGGGGGGGGGGGGTGTAGAACAGGCTAGGTTCATGGCAGGCCAGCTGCAAGATCTGGGGATCAGGAGCAGATGGGGGATGTTCGGTTTGTGTGTTGTGTGTGTGGTGTGTGTGTACATACTGGGGGCAATGGCAGGGGGCAGGACTTCACCGGGCAGCCTGAGGACAGGCATAGTGGGGGTGTTTATAGGAACATTGTGAATGGGCTGTGTGGGGTGTAGGGTCACCTAATATAAACCTTATGTTTAGAAGGTAGGTGTGTGGGAATTTGTCAGAATATGTGACCCATGATGACATGCTAAGGTTGTGCTTTTGAGTGTGTGTGTGTGTGTGCGTGCGTGCGTGTGTGTTGGAGTGTGCTTGTGATATGTGTCCAGCTGAGGACTAAAATGAGGGACAGAGTGACACTGAAACGCCAAGTGTGTCTTGGCTTTGTCCAAACACACACACGCACACACCTATATAATCACATGCACCCACCACCATACACTTGTGCAGACCGTCCTAATGTCTTCCTGCCACTTTAAGACCATTTGAAACTCTCCAGTGAGCAGCGTGGAGAGCAGTGGTTCCAAGAAGACTTATCCCTTAGCCTACGAGCTGCCTCTCTGCTGCTCTCTTCCCGTGTCTCTCCACCTCAATCCTCTCAGTTTAATCCAACCAGCGATATATATATATATATGACTGTTTATATGACTCAAAGGAGACAAGCGCAATCGTAAAATCTGTCTAACTGTCTGTCACCATTTTATTATCCTTTAATATTTAATCATTATTGTGTGCATAAGCTTTATGTTTCCCACTATTTCTCCCTCTGTTCATCTACTGTATGTGCACGTGTCAGTGTGTTATTGAGGTATTAGGATGAGCACGGTATTGCTGATGGTGTGTGTGTAGGGGGTGCATTATGAATGAGGGCTGGCGGCACTGACCTGTTTGTGTCTTACTGGCTGACCACTTTTGACCATCTGCTAACCAGCCTCATTCCCTGGCTGTCTGTCCATCGGGCCACATGTTTAATATGCAGTGGTCCTCAAATGTCTTGACCCTTGACCCACATAATACACGTTGTTTTAGTATTGACAAATGTTTGCACATTGTGTTAAAAGTAGACTCCTTGCTTATGTTAAGCTAGAACTACACCATGGCGTGGACTAGCAACTGCGTCTTCTAGCCTAATTACCATTTATGTTGTCACGATTGTGCGTGCGCTCGAGCGAGAACGCTCAGCTACCTTCTGAGTCTATGCGGACAACCAAGATAACGGCAACGAGGAAGTTGCGGGACTTTTGCTGACAGCTAAGAGCAAACCACAACACTGACACCAAAATCTAGTAGCCCATTGGCGTTATCAAATGTAGGTTTTTCTATGCCTTTTGTTAATTCAAAAGTAAATGAAGAAGAAGACGAAGGCAAAGGATTCATAGGAAACAGAACAGGCTTGCAACACGCCACAAATCCATACTTTTGCCGTGATTTGGAGGCATCATGTTCACATGCAAACAGTGTATTTGTTTTGGGCTGCTGGAATAAATAAATGTTCCCTTTTTAATTAGGTTTTTGTGTTTTTTATATTGATGTTACTCTGCAAGAAAGCCTGATAGCCTTTACCTAGATTCTAATTGCTGTAAACGTTAGCGATTTCTATGACCTCTTGCTGCCGATAACAAATTTGAATCGCTAGAAATAATTGATAGAGCGTCGGGTTTCGGCTGCTATGAGAGGTCGTTCCAGTAGATACACTAAATAGTCAACCAGCGACCTGGCGATTTCTGTTTAAAAGCCGTCGTTCCCACACACACAAGTGAAAATCGTTCTAGAGTGTAATTCTAGATTTAGAGTTCTTCCAGATCCCAAGGTGTCCTCCCCAGCTCACTGTTTGTTTTGAAACATTACATTACTACTACATAGGGTAAGAGACACAGAGTTTGAGAACATTTAACTATAGGAATCTATATGTATAAGTGCTTCTAAAGAAGCTGGTGTTTACATGGCTGTATGATTGAGAGCCGTATAGAGAGAGAAATAAGACAACCCCAATTTGTCTATGAGTTTACCTCTTCACACAGCATCCTCCTTCATTGTGGGTCCAGAGCCTGTCTTCTTTTTGGCTGGGCTCCAAGGCGTACAACTTCCAGTGAGTGTGAGACAAATATTTGTGCGACTGTTGGCCTGTGCGTTTGTGCCAACTGTATTTCAGGGGCAGCGCCACTATGTAAGGACTTGAACGTGCATTTGTTCACATGGTTGGTTCGTTCCGACTCAGCAGATGTGTGTGTGTGTGTGTGTGTGTGTGTGTGTGTGTGGGGGGGGTTATATTCTGGTTGTATTCTGCGCCACTGTGAGTGCAGCACTGGTAGCAGTCACAGTTTGTGTGTGTGTGTGTGAGAGAGAGAAAGCGAGAGAGATGGCGATAGTGTAAGCATTTGTGCGAGTTCCTGTAGTAAATTAATTTTATGTGTGTGTGTGTGTGTGTGAGAGCAAACTGAACAGTAAAGTAGAGATCAGGTGAACTGATCTCTAACTGCCCCCTTGGCTCTAGCCATAGCATTGCACTGTATTGCTCGATTTATTTATTGATCTAGTATAAATAAATAAATAAATAAATAACACACAAACACACACCACTACCACCAGCAGCTCTGTTGAACTGGCCAGGCAGGAAATGCCGCAAGCACACAGCTTGAGCACACACACACACACACACACACACACACACACACACACACTAGGAAACTAAACACTGTACTTCCCACCACACTATAGCCCCACTCTCCCATATAAAGTTCAGTAACAACATTAAAAAGTTGTCCTGCCAGGCTGGTGAGCTTATCCAGGAAGGAGCTGGAGGTTGTTAATGGTCTCTCACTAAGGAAAGGGTGGGCGGGGGGAGCAAAGGTTGCTGCTGGGCCCATGAAAGCTCCTCAGCAGCAGGAAAGACCCGAACATGACTGCGCTCCATGGGTGTGGTGGGCCTTAGTGCGTGGGAGTGCCTCAGCTGTAGCAGCTAGCTACATGCCCATGATGCACCACTATCATGGATTATTGGAAAGGCTTATTCAGCCCGGTTGGAAAAAGAAATGCCTGCCTGGCACAACATAGATTTCTGACTCGCAGCTCAGCTCTGAAAAGTGTATGGAAACTCAAAGTTGATTTTACCCTTGCTTAACTGATTGAAACCAATAAAACACAGCTATTTGTCTGCTGTTGAAAACAACTTGCTGCTCTAACCTTGTGTTTCGTGTGGCAACCAAAGTCCCACCCTCTACTAGCCTCTATTCACGTTTGCTATGCAAACATATGCTTATATACAATATATACACACATGTATATAT
>JAODOY010030479.1:8939-22391 GCA_025399855.1 Forbesichthys papilliferus | reverse complement strand
TGCAACATTTTCGATATGATATTGCGCAACGTGATATTGCGATAACGATACTGAATCGATATATTGTGCACCCCTACGATTGTTAGAGATGATCTGTCTATTCTCAATTTAACAGGTCTTCTAGATGTTCAGCGCTTAAAGGCAGGATTAGTAATTCTCGAGACCAAACAGAAGCTCCGCCCCCCCTACACATTGAAACACTTGCGTGTTGTGAGCGGTGTTCGCCACTTTGTTTACGTTCGTAGTTACGGAGCCAGCGCTGTGTAGAAGCACTGGATTATTTCTCCAGCAAGCACAGAGAACAGTAAACTAGTGGAACGTGATATTTGGTGAATTTAGCCAAAAAGTGTACTAGCTTACAATATCTAACTTACTACGTTTATTTGTCGTACCTCGGATCTCAGGCGGCGGGAGCGGCGTTCGGGCGGCGGCCGCTCCTTGTTTTGAGTCTCATTTCCGGGGCTCTCTCCACCTCCATATCCCTCCTTGTCTTCGCCCTCCTCCTCCTCCTCATCCTCCTCCAGCTCTTCGTCGTCCAGCGCCTCCTCCTCCCCCACGCCCTCGTCTGGTTCCTCTCCGTCATCTTCCTCGTCATACAGCCGCTGGATGCCCTGGTGGGATGGGGGTATGGGTGAGGTGAGACAGAGTGCACGTTTATGATTCTGTGACGTTCAACGTTACGATAAATCAGAATGAGAGCTCCAGGATTCAAAAGATCCGCTTTCCCCATGTGGAGAGAAGAATTCTGGACCTCTACCAGCTTGGTAAGGTAAACCTGGAACCTCTTAAATACCTACATACTGTAGGTCTGCGTGCGTTTGACAATACTTGTGTCTTGTTAGGTTAGCATGTAAAGCAGCAGCCCCCCATGAGAGACACTGGTAAGGCTTCTGCATACTACCAAATGCGTGGCCTCGCCAACACATGCGTCCTTGTGAAGTATGCTTGGAACAGCCTGAGCTGTTCCAAGCATACTTCACAAGGACGCATCGGCTATTTCTGTATACAAATAAATCATTTAAAAAGTGCTTTGAAATCAGCTATATTTATCACTAGAACTTTTATATGCACACATAGTTTCCCGTGAACAATATTGGTGTAACTAAGAGATTGGCTGGAAATAAATATTTTTTATACACCTAGAACATGTTGGCCGCGACTTCCGTCACAAATAGACATGACGCCCCGTGTCAAGTTTGGTGGAAGTACAAGCATCGACTAGAGTGGCCACTTTGGAGCCGGAAGCATTGCAAACGTGCCCAGTGGATTGCCGGGGTCGCACATCAAAATGCATTGTGAAGCAAAGCGTAGTACTGCAGCTTTGTTGATACGAGCGGTGTTCGCCACTTTGTTTGTTATTATTTATGGAGCATGGGATGTGAAGAAGTATCAGATCATTTATTCAACACGCAAAGAGAACGGTAAGCTAGCGAAATGCAAGGAGATATTTGTTGAATTTGACAAAAAGCGTGTTAGCTTACAATTAGCTTGCAATAGCTGACTATACCTTTAAGCGTTTGTTCTCTACACGGGGAGGGGGGGGGGGGGACTCTGTCACACAGGGCAGGGGGTGTCTCATTAGCACTCACCGTGAGCGTGGCTCCGGACTGGAAGAGCTCGTAGGGGTAGAGGATCCGCTCGTAGTGGGACCGGAGCAGCGAGCCGGTGCCTCTGCCCGCAGGGAAACCCATCCTGCTCGACACCTTGGACCAACGCTTCTCCTTGCATGCCGCCTCGAAGCCGCCCTCGGACGACACGATCTGAAACCAGGGCAGCGTCAACGTCACGCCAGCATGTGTTCAAAAGGCTGAATAATCATGGATCCGGAATCATTAATAATGGGACTAGTGGAAGAGTGGCTTGACGTTCTGCTGGCCTCTATGTAAAGTCCGTGGCTAAATGTAGGGGCAGAGTAGCTCAGGGGAGTGTAATTTGGACCTGTGCAGCCCTTTGACACTGGAATGTGATTAAGGGCTATGGAAATACAGCTGACTTGATTCTGAAGTCTGATTGTCAGAAATACCCGAACGTTTCCCAAAAGCAAGAAAATCCAGAGTAAACTTTAAATAATGTTATCTTCAATGTTAGGTGGGCAAGAGGCCAGTTCAAACACACACAGACCCATGTAGGTATTTAAGATGTTCCAGTTTTACCTTACTAAGCCGGTAGAGGTCCAGAATCTTTCTCTCCACATGGGGAAAACGGATCTTGGAACCCTGCAGCTCCCAGAACTTGGCGATCTGGTCCAGAAAGTTAAGCTTGACTCGAGTGAGAGCCTAGCAGACGTATTAGGAGGTGAAGATCAGAAACACAACAGTTAACGTCTTTGGCTAAATTGGCCCTGAATGCCTGCTATGCTGCTATAGGGCTCCATCTTGGATTAATAACACCATTTTATTACAACAGTTGTGTATTATTATTTTACTTTACACATTTGGTGACAGATGACAGGGCCTTTTCCTAAGGTTATAACAGCAATAAAACGTATCTGAGGCGAGACAAAGCTCCCTCTGTCACAGATGATGAACTCACCTCAAGTTCGTTGAGTCTTTGGACTCGAGGTGTGAAGCGAAAGTTTCGCACATCACAAGCAAAGGGAGGCTGCCAGTCCTATCAAAGGAAAACAAAAATATCAGCTTAGTCCCACAGAGATCAGATGGGTCACTAACTCATACACGTGACACAGCAAGAGCTATAATTTAATGTAGGCCTGAAACAGATGCTGGCAAGATCAAATAAAACAATGCCACCATTATATGGGCATGCCCTTTGTTGACTGTTATCTACCCAATTTTCATGTAGGCAAAAAGACAACAATATATAACCTCTTTGGTGATACTGTGTATAATAGTTATCTTATTAAAAGGGTCATGACTTGGGAATGTCTTGTTCATCTCGTGGCCACATCGTCACACCAGTGCAGGAGCAGAGAACAAATGTTATGTGGCTGCGCCCTAAATATACAATATAAAATGACGATTGACCTATTCTGTGCAAGAGCTATTAATTAGCTATTGGTGTGTTACAATGTAGCTACATGGCCTATAAAAAGAAATTACCATTTTATAAAAATATAAAAGTGGAATCGAGCTAAGCAGTTCAAATCCATATACTTTGCTGGGGGCGAAAGTAAGACATGCAAATATATTATACATTTTACTCATAAATAAAAGGACATTTGCAATATGACCTCTGTAATGGCAACTGCAAATATCGTTTCCTTACGCAAAAACATTGCAGGCCCAAAACATAACCACGTAATATTGTAAAATAGCAACAAGCTCAAGCAAAACACAGCGTCCGCTTAAGACAATAGCATTTAGTAAATAGTAAATGCACCATTGTGTATTATTCTAAATATGACATTTACGGTACCTCGGGGGGTCGAATCTTGCAGATTCCAGTTTTCTCTGCAATGGGGCGAATCTTGTTGATGAATCCTAATGGGTCGGAAAAATCTTCCCAACTCGGCTCAAACACTGGGCATTCAGGAGGGGGCACGAATTCTGCAAATCCAGACATTTTGAATCTGAACCAATGGTCTTTTAAAATAATTGTACTTTTTAAAAATGAGACGGATGATTGACATCAGTTCATGATTAGCCTCTGTTTGGGAACTTCCAATGATCCAACATGATTTCTTAAATCTCCCAAAAGGTATCCGCTTCCAAAGACGGTGTCATTGATGGGGACACTCACCGCTAGGGTGCATCGTAATCTCGGATAAAAGAGTGACCGTATAAAAGAAAAGACAAAAAAAAAATGACATAAAAATAATTCCGAAGGCTTATTATTCATAACCCGGAAACAGCGGACGCCAGCTTTGCGCAGCAACTTTCTCCGCAGGGTTGGGAGTTACCTGGGACGTGTGATAGGATTTGTCCAAAACGCCATCACCCCCATCTCCATCTCCATAATATCACCACCATAACAAAATAAAGACTCAAGCGAGGGCACGACGCCCCCACTCACATTTGTCAACAAACTACAAAACAAAAACAACCCGGTTCTCCGGTGATCCGTGGCATTTGAGTTACAAAGATACAAAACTATTGTACTGGGTACGATGGTGGCGTAAAGGGATGTGTTGTGGCCATGTTTGAAGATACACCATTTCAGTGGAACAAGTTTCCTCCATTAATGCTCCATGTTGCAGCTTACCATTCGATGTCACCCTACAAGTCAACAGAAGCGTGTGTAAGCTTCTAGTGGTAGACAGACTGCTGACGTGTTCAGCCACTGCTCTGACCCCATTCATTCAAGTCTTGCATTTACGGTACCGAATAAGATAGCTTTCAACTAGGGCTCGTAGTTGTTGCGCAGCTAAGATCGACGTCGGCTCCGATCGTCAGTTGAGCAGTCCAGTCCGGTATGGCTGGTATTAATTAGTATTTAGGTGGCATTATCCATACGAGGTGTTAAAACACACACATGTCCATTTTGTGTCCACGAGAGGCCATGTTTCATTAAATTCGCGTCTGTGTGTGTTAGCAAGCAGGGAAGCAGCTAAGTTCCTAGCATTAGCATGGTTACCTAGCTAGTTCTTCAGATAGGGTTGTTGTGTGATTCAAGCTTTCCAGGCAGAAATTGGGTGAATGTTTTTTTCTTCTGAATCACAATCCATGATATAGCAGTTACAGGCCTAATCGAACAATCTTTCGTCAAGCTCATAAATGCATTCCAACGTGAAATATTTGTAGAGATTTCCTAATCCTAGCTAACATTTCCATGACCGTGTCACCACCATATAAAAACAATGTACTCATCCACAACTTCCGTCTCCGACGACAAATAGTGCCATAGGTGCCCCTGTCTGTAATATTCCGCGCAATCGATTCATGTTAGTTTAGAAGTCTATGGATTTATCAATACAAATGATTATTCAAGTAGGCCCTCCCTATGCAATTATAAAATGAAATACATTTAAATTGCAATTTACGTCTGCCAATCTATTAGGCCTACATGCAATTAAAAGATACGTAACGTAACATTTAATTCACGAGTAAAACAAAAAATCACAGGTTAAGTGGAATAAACACAGTAGGCCATTTGTGGAGAAATGCTTTATTTATAATTGTATTATTAGAATATAGTCACGGCTTTATGATTCGGCAAATCATGACTCCTAGTGGACATTTGGTTTATTGCAGCACACAGGGCAAAAAAAGAAAAGGGTGGTGGTACATAATGTTCTTTTGGACGAGGCCAGGTCAGTATTTTATCGGGTCTAGTAGTCATCATGGAATGGATACTCAGGGTGATCACTCCACCTTTAAAATACATGCATGGTTATTTAAAGCGTGGAACATTAAATATTATGAAGAGGGACATTATAATTTCATTCAGCAGCTCACATCGGGAGCTGCTGCACAAAACAAATGTTCTTGTTGAACCTTTTAAATGCCATCATGTCCTAATTAACACGAGGAAAAGTATGTTCATTCAGCAGCTCCACTTACATCATGAGTTCCACAAAACGAATGCTCTTGTTTAACCCTTCAATTGCCGCCATCTCAGCATCAGAGAGTGAGAAGTCAAATATCTACAAAAGTCAAAATAGAACATGTTCTAATTAACATGCCATGGTTGTTGTGTGAGATTTGCTGTGTAAGATTTGATAACTTCCATACAAACAAACCTGAAAGTTGTCAATAATGCGTTTGACGTTAAAGCTCTTTGGAATGACGGCCACTCCTCTCTGAACATTGAAACGCAGAGCCACATGTGCGGTGCTCTTATTGTACTTTTTAGCGATGGACACAAGTAGGTCATCTTCCAGCAGGGGTGGGCATGTGAGGTTTACCCTAATATGATTAATCAAAATGTTAAGTGTCTCTAAACAAAAGAGTGTAGGACACCAAAGACATTCATTATATTATGCATTTGTGATAAGCTTCCTAATTATTTTAAAACCCAATCTATATTAGACCAAGGGAAAGAGGTATTATCAGTTTGATACTAAATAAATTAATATTTTGTAACATACCAGGATGCATCTCTCGATGTCCCTAAGGGGCTGTATCCCACAATGACTATATCATTTTGCCGGCAAAAGTCAAGCAGCTTTGGCTGTGTAAAATAGGGATGACACTCCACCTACACACGCACACTACAAGTTAAGTTGTAACAGGCAAGCACCGGCATTTGGACGATAATTAATCATATACATTATTGTTCGTTTGAGAATACAAACATGGTGATAACTACCTGATTTGACACAGGCTTATGTTTAAGGCCAGGTTTGTTCAAGATTAGCTCCATCTGGCGTTTGTTGAAGTTGGATACTCCAAGAGATTTGGTTAGGCCAGCATCTTTGCAAGCTTCCAAAGCCTAGAGTTAAAGATAATGCACTCAGGTGTAAATTAGTTGTAACTGACTTTAACCGTCACTTATCTACGATTAACAGTTTTTTTTAAATCATATTTATTGTTGTCCCCTTGACATCCTGCATTATGATACAAAGTGGTAAGACTAAACCTGTGGTTAACAACATACAAACAAAAAGAACTTCCATCTATATAACAGTGTTGAACATGTTTACCCTATATTGTAGCTTTTATGTGAATATAACACAATCTCCAACCTTGAAAACAAACAGTTAATATTCCCTTCGGTTACTGTAGTCAACTGTTAACCAGTTACGTCAATCAAATAGACAATGGAAGACAGGTTCATGTGTCTCACCTCCCATGTAGCACAAAGATCTGTCTCATGGTAAATGCACTTCCCATTATCATCCTTTGGGTAGAACGTGTCTCCTGGCTTTATTCAGAAAAAGATTATTAGTATCCAATATTTTAATTCTACGTTTACTGATTTATTGTCATCTTTCACCAATTTTTTTATTTATTTGTAAAAGTAATGATAGATTTACCTTGAATGCTGTTGGCATTTCTACAATGTATAAATCAACATAATCCAGTTGTAATGTCTTTAATGTTCTTTCCAAAGCAGGTCTCACCAGTTCTGGTGAGTGAAATGTGTTCCACAACTGTAGGTTGATTAAAGTAGGTGAGCTGTGACATTTAGTGACTGCAGTAAGTCGGTCTAAGCAAATAGATGTTTGCAACACATTTGATATTCACTTGAGCAATAGCGCGCACACACACACACACACACACACACACACACACACACACACACACAGATTGTGCAGACCTTTCCACAGTAGAAAATATCCTCTCTTTTGACAGTTCCGTCTGCGATTTTCTCCCGTATAGCCTGGCCAACCTCATGTTCATTGAAATAAACTAGCGCCCCGTCAATGTGTCTATATCCAGTTTCAATAGCCACTTTCACGGATTCATATGCAGTTCCTTTAGGGGTCTGGATGGAATATACAGGTTTCCTGAGTTCATTATAAAGTACTGTGTGACATAGTAAGCTACTGTTCTGCTACACGTCAAATAATTAAAAACATTCAATTTTTATAATTAATCAGTAGTTCAAATGTTACATTTGATTTATGTCTTACCGTACGGGGATTCCCGTAAGTGCCCAGTCCAATCAAAGGTATTTTGTTGCCATCACTTAGGAGTACGGAATGACTGTCAGCTGTCAGTTCCATTCTGTGTATTGTGCTCAAGGCAGTCCTCTATCAGTTCATTAAATCTGTTAGAGGTCGTATTCGGGAGTTGCAACGAGAAGCTATCTAGAGGACTTTGTCTCAGACCAACGGGCTCAAGAGACAGCACATTTAAGTCGCGCCCACAAGAGAACAATTGATCGCGGACTTTTTTTCTTTCGTGATGCTGCCTCCTTCTGATTTGATTTCGGACTTTAATTTCTAACATAAATAAATGTAAAAAGCAAAAATACATTTTTTTGTGACAAAATGCCAACATGGTAAAAAGACGTCACGCGATCAGCAGGACTTCTAACCTATAGCAGAGCTATTCAAAGGTGTTACGCCTAATTCTGTGTCCTGCCGGATTCAGTCAAGATCAGTGACCCTTTCGAAACGAAGTGTGTTAGATAAAGCAGAAAAAGCATGAAAAAGTTCGATAGATCTCTAAATAATATTTAGAAATATCTAGACATCAATTAACCTTAAAACGACGAGGCTGGTGTAGACAAAGTAGATTCACTTTTTATTCAGAAATCGCTAAAATCACAAGCTTTTTGCAGAGCAAACCACCATCGATATAGCTAACCTTTTAGTAACCCTTTCCCGAACTAAAACACTTCGGGAGAGAGACACAAAAAGTGCACGAGAAATCACACACTCACACACACAAATAGATTGTACAGGATTTGAGGTGGCTCATGCACACTTTCGAAAGTGTCACTGAATCCGGCAGGACACAGAATTAGGCGTAACATGTTCTCCATCCTGCATGTTTTATATATTTTCCTGCTCAAACGCCCGATTCAAATAAACGGGTCGATATCAGGCTTCTAACGACCTTGAGTCAGTCGTGTTGGAGCAGGGAGAGAGAGATAACACATGCAGGCTCTGGCCCTCCATGACCGGATTAGAAGAGCCCTTCTGTAGGCCATAGGAAAGCAATTCAGTTGCGGTGATCTGAGAAAAGTTACTGTCCCTGCCTTAAGGTCAGGGTGGTGTAAACTTTTAGCCTGGCTCCGCCTTGCTAATTGCTCTCAGATCAATTTATTTAATTGAGATTATAGTCTGGAAACCTTGCACAGCCTCTTTAGCACAGCCACCCTGCAGACCAATCAGGGTGGGTTATAGTGAGATTACATAGTCAAGCCTGATTCTAAATGGTGGTAGAGCTAGAGATCAAAACAGTTGTAGCAAAGGCAATTGGTCAAACACTGCCCAATAGTTTCAAAATTGACTATAGGTCTATGCCCAGTAGGAGGAAACAAATTCGAACACTTCTTAATGGAGTAAAGGCTAGTAAAGTTTTGGCTACTTATATTCAATGAACCTGAACTGGAGTGGACCAGGTGGCCAAGTCACAAAACAATTAAATAAGATTGAGTTGTGGGTTGAACACGGTCAAAAAAGTGAATGACAAAAATATCACAGCACCCTTATGTGTTTTACTGTTATTGTTGTATTTCAGCTGTACAGATTCACACTTTTATGGTAGAACCACCTCTGTCGGTCATGCTGCCAGTGCTGCAGCGCACTAAATCTGTTCCAATTAAGGATATGTCCTTAAGGATATGGATAAGGATACAGTTTTTTATTTAATATCAGAATGAGCCTATTTTAGATTAAATAAGTAACGAAAGCCACGTGTAGCATTGGTAGGCTATTGGAGCGATGACACTCACAAATATAGCCAAAAACCTACACTTGCCACACCCAAATGCAGCAAATGTCTTTGAAAGTAGTTCAAGAACGTTGCAAACGTTTTCGCATAAATTGAATGAATGAACATGTTGACTTCAATGGCAACACACAGCCACACCCATGGACAACGATTGGTCCGCCATTCAGGGTGGCTGCAACACTAAAAGTAATTCCAGTTCTGAATTCCAGTTTTTCGCTGTGCAAATTTGAGCTGAGAGCAATTGTGCAGAGCCAGGATAATTCAGGGAAACATGAGACACAGACAGCAAGCTTTTCAGTGTATCCTACATTTTATAATGGTTAATTATTGTACGCAATAAAGATGTAAAGCAAAACAATCAGTAGATGGTTAAAATGACCTCGGTCGTAGTCAACGCATGGATTTAACCCTTGCTCTGCTCTGCAAAGTGTTCCCAAGTGTTCAGATATCCCATTAGTAATACATTTACACAAAATTGGCAGTCTGAAATATAAATGTATAACCTATAAACTAGCAAGGCGAGTGAAATGGCATACCCTACCTCTGTCTCTAGTCCAGCCTAGCCCTATACAGCTAAACTGGATCCACACGTTAACAGCACTAAAGCGAATGGACTGCATTTATACAGCACTTTTCAAACCTTCCAGCCACTCAAAGCACTGTACAGAATAGCCTCACAATCATACATCACTGGTGATGGCTACCATGCAAGGTGTACACCTGGCCACAGTTAGGGTTAGGTGTCTTGCTCAGGGACACCTTGACACTTGAGGAGTTAGCAGGTTTTGAACCAGAAACTGCTGGATCACCTTTTGCCCCGCTCCAATGCTGCCCAAAGTGAACGAAGTGGGGAGACTAAGGCATCTATAAGTAATCAATCGTGTAGACATAATAAAAAGTAATATATAACAGAAATCAACATTCACTGGAGGCTCAAGGTCCAGCTATCTATTGAGATCATTAATCCAATGCAGCTAAAAAGACGCATAGTGACCAATTCCACAAACTTAATTGAAATAGTGTCATCTACCATCAGCTGCCAAAATAAAAATATACCTCTCCTGTGAGGTAATTTCAACTTAATCATATTGTTTTTTTTATTTCCAGATCAAACAACTATTAACTGAATTTACCTCCATTCAAATTAGAGGTTTGTTTTCACCACCAAAAAAAAAAAGGATATGACCTGGTGTTCAGTCCTTTTCCATTAGCATTCTTTGAACAAAGTGTTACACCGTACTGAAGGCAAGCAATATCTAAACCAACATACATAGCCCAGAGAACACATTACACTCAAAACATACTGTAGCTCTAAATTAAATAGATGGCCTGGTCCTTTTTTTTTATAACACATGAGTGAACATTGACCAGTGAACAACTCCTCCCAGACACAAATTCCTGCCTTCATTCCAGCTCTGTGGAATGGAGAGGATTGTAACATTTTTCTCTATCATTGCCTTACATTAAATCATGATCATGTCCAATGGGGATGAAAGCACAATTTGTCCCCAACACAATTTGTGTGTAGAATTATTCCTGTTGTTGCTTGTTAGTTCAACCCTTATTAGTCTCTAATGCCATCTCACACATGCGCTCATAGGTTCATAGGCCAATATTCCTGCAAGTATGTGCACATTTGAGTATTTCAAAACATAAACACTTTTACTAAGAGATCTTAATACTATTTAATGTATGCCAACTGCTTAATTATTCTGGGGGCGACATCAGTAATCGAGGAGCGTCCTAAAAACTCGCACTTCTGTTCTGTACCCGTAGAATTCTGTTTGTACCAATTTGGACGCTGTAGCTTTATAACACCGCAGTGGATTCTGGGTAAATTCACTGTGTGTTTTGAGAACGAATACAGATATTCCCATTTTTTAGTATCACAAAATAACGTTTATATGTTAATTTAAACATGTACATGTGACGCTAGCAGTCGTCTGAAGAAGTAATAACAACATTCACAACCCAAGAAGTTCCGATTTTTATTATTTTTCTTGCACCTGTGCAAGTTAATGGAAAGCTAGCCTGCTAGCATAGCTTCCAAACGGACTATTCCTACCAGTAATAGTGTTGGAGTATAAAAAACACAAGATCGACCGGATGATCCTTGTTACAATGCATAATATCAGCATTCATGTTTCATATATGGCTTGCTAAGCCTGGAAAAGGGCAAGCCTTTGTATCCTAACGTAAAGTTTAACGTGATTGATTAGTGACTGGAGGAAAAGGCAAAATGGAAGACGGTACACAAAATCTTGAGAATGATGATATTGTCATTATTGTTGAAAATGAAGCGGAGAGTTTGCCCGCGGAAGAAGAGAGACTGAAGCAACAGGGGACATTCGGGCTGATGGACACTTGCCCTATATGCAAGCTGAGTTTTCACAACAGAGAGCCGAAGCTTCTGCCATGTCTCCATTCTTTCTGCAAGAGGTGTTTGCCTCCACCCTTTAGGAGTGCTGATCCTAGACGAGACCCACAAGCTCATATTGACAAACCACGTAAGCGACCTCACTGGTGTATGCTTAGTTTTAGGCGATTCATTATATGATGTGTATATTGCACAATACATATTGCTATTTATTTTATTTTTTCTCATTTCTGCTTACCCATAGTCTGTTTAAGGCGGTTTTTAAAGCTTACATCTCTAATGATTGCTGTAGCTTGGCATCTGTACCACCTGTGTGTTTTATAATGGAACCTAAACAGGGCAGGATTGTTGACTGGGTGTTCAAGGAAGGTTGTGGGTTTAACACGTACCTTTTAATATTTGCAACTACTAATTAGAATTCACTTGGGATTAAAAGCGTCTGCTATAACGGGATCTCCTTTCGATCTCAATGTCAGTGGGTGCCATTCGATGCCCAGTTTGCAGACAGGAATGTTGGGAGATGGACGTCTTGGACAACTTTTTTGTAAAGGACTCCGCCGAAGTCCCGAGCAGCACGGTGGAGAAAAACAACCAGGTGTGGTGATCCCAAAGGACTATATAAATAATCCACAGCAGTGTGGAAGGAAGGGGGTCTTGAGTGCCAATTCCCATGGTGTCTTAACCGTCTCTAGGTGTGCGTGAGCTGCGATGACAACACGGAGGCCACAGGCTACTGCGTGGAGTGTGTGGAGTTTCTCTGCGTGACTTGCATCGAGGCTCACCAGAGGGTGAAGTTCACGCGGGATCACACCATACGACAGAAGGAGGAGATGTCCCCAGGTTAGCCGAGACCTCGCCAGCAGCTAGAGTATAGACAATAAATAAAACAACGGTCGACAACGGTCGATGAAATAGTCTAGCTGCTAGACTATTTCATCGACCGACTGTTGTTTTTTATTTTTTATTGTCTTCTTATGAATTATCTCCACCCATCTGTTTTTCAGAGGCAGTGAGCATGTCCACGCAGAAGCCTGTGTTTTGTGATGTCCACAAGCAGGAACCCCTGAAGCTCTTCTGTGAGACGTGCGACCGCCTAACCTGTCGGGACTGCCAGCTTCTCAAACACAAGGACCACAAGTAGGGGATTTTTCTTCTATGCTGTGTGTTCTCACTGTAAAGTTCACTGTACTGTACCCTTTTCTTTTGTGTGCGTAAATGATGACCTGTTATTTTTTATTTATTTACCCAAAATGCCTTGCGGTGGTGTTGCAACCCTTTATTGTGACCACAGAGTTACAGTTGCTCTTTTGTGTAATGTGTGTTCGCAGCTACCAGTTTCTAGAAGATGCCTATCGGAACCACCGACAATATTTGGAGACCATGACACAGCAGCTCCAGGATAAGAGGAAAGCCATCGAGGAGGTGTCCATTTGCATCAACTCTGGGTAATTTAATCTTTAGGTGTCAGTTATCATAGATATCTAATATAGGAATTAAATTGGTGTATTTAATTTAGTTGCCCATTGAGCAATATTTGGACTCACCTTATTCCTGCTTTCCCATTTCTTTACAGTCTCCAGCAAGTTGATGAAAACCGGAAGGCTGTTACAAATGAAATAAAAAAGTCCATCTGCAACTTGATTATGGAGATAAATAGGAAGGGAAAGATTCTTGTCAACCAGCTAGAGGTAAAGTATGTCTTTGTAGCAAGTCCAGTTAAAGGGCTCGCCCTTTAACTTTGTGTTTCCAAGAGTGACGTATCTATGGAACGTCTATGACGTATTCATGTCTGACGTATCTATGAAAGTGAATGACGTATTCATGTCTGAC
>JAODOY010030458.1:0-22401 GCA_025399855.1 Forbesichthys papilliferus | reverse complement strand
AACAAAAACAAAGTCAGTATCGGACAAGATAAAAGTATTGTAAAAATGTAAATAAATACATAAATGTATTATACAATTATTACATGAGTAGATACAATTTAAGCCAAAAGATAAGCACCAAAAAAAAGTGCATATGGTATGTACAGTAGAACCAGGTTAGCAGAACTAGCAAATATGCTCCTCGCCCTCATTGGCCAGTGCCAGGGCTGCTAATTAGAGTGGTAGTGTTTGTTTGTGTGTGTGTGTGTGTGTGTGTGTGTGTGTGTGTGTGTGATATGTGTGTGTATATGTGTGTGTGTGTGTGTGTGAACTATCCTGCTGCTTGCAATAGTGTTCAGTGGTGAAATGAACGAAGGCCTTTATCTCTCAGCAGGCAACACTTCCGTTTCCAGGGAGACATACTGCTGCATTGCCATGGCATCTGGGCCATATCTGTTTCACCCCCCCAAACACACACACACGTATACACGCGCACACACACACACACACTGCAATAGTGCAAAGTGTGTGCGTGCACTTGCCAGCAGCCTCTCCCATCACACAAGTGTGTGTAAGGATAAACTGACTGACTAACTAGCTAACTGAATAACTGACTGACTGACTGACTAACCGACTGACTAACTAACTAGCTAACTAACTAACCGACTGACTGACTAACCGACTGACTAACTAACTAGCTAACTAACTAACCAACTGACTGACTAACCGACTGACTAACTAACTAGCTAACTGAATAACTGATTGACTGACTAGCTAACTGAATAACTGACTAACTAAATAAATAACTGACTGACTGACTGACTGACTGACTGACTGACTAACCAACCGACTAACTAACTGACTGACTGACTGACTAGCTAACTAACTAACTAACCAACCGACTAACTAACTAACTAACTAACTGACTAGGATAGTGAGTGTAATATGTGTTGTGTTGCTGAGACAGCCAGGCAGGGCTTCAAATGTGTCAGCAAAGTTACAGCGGTCAGCCAGCAGCTGCTGAAACCAGAGCGTTCTCTCTCTCTCTCTCTCTCTCTCTCTCTCTCTCTCTCTCCCCCCCCCCCCACCAAAAATGGGAAACCTTCCGGCAACATCCCTGGTTTTAACTCAAAGAGTGACCAGTGAGCGCTGGATACGAGAACTGAACTACACCCCTACCCAGGCCAGGGCTCCACGCAGGGACGCAATTGGCCAATCCCAAGCCCCGCCCATTTGTGTTCCGTCTTCCAATAACAGGAGAGCCCAACAAACCCAGTCAACTGTCTGCTTTCCTATGCTGTTTTGTCCATCCTAGTTACAGCAACTATAGGGGTGCGGGGCTTGGGATTGTTCAATTTTCCTCCCTGGACCATCAGCGTCTCCTTGGCAACTCCATATGGACGATTGGCGTGGGGAGGAGGGGGGTGAGGGGGTAAATGGGCGGGCTTTAGGACGCCTCGGGCGGGGTGGAGGCCGGCAGGCGGGCCGTGACCCAATCTGTCAGCTCCTTCAGCACAGACTGGACCACCTCAGGCAGCTCATGGTGTAGGCTGTGGTACGCCCCCTCGTACACCTGGGGGGAGTGGGGGTACACGTGGTCACATGGGGAAGGGGGGGTGGCTAAATCTCTCTGCCACCACAACATAATACCCCTTGCGGTTCCTTCCACCCCCCTCCCCCTTTACATTGAATATATTGTAAACATTAATGTGGCAGCAACATCCATGTTCCATGTAAAGGTGTAGGAGTGATGGTGTCCTGAGCAGGGAATGACGTCACACTCCCTCTGTGTGTTTTTGCATTCCTTGACGCTCACTGACGGCAGTGCATCAATGTTCCAATCGTAAAGTCTCTTGACGGCGGTGGCCTTAACCCATATAGTGTACACACACACACACACCCTGTATACCCACACACATAGTATACCAACAGACACACCAACACACCCATAAAGTACACACACACACCCACCCACCCACACACACCATATACCCACACACACACACATTCATATAGTACACACACCCACCTACACACACAGTACACACCCACCCATATAATACACACACACTAACCCACCTTGATCTTCTTGTCGGTGCTGTGGGCCGTGTCGTACATCATCCTAGACCCTCTGATGTCACACAGCTTGTCTGCGTCGCCGTGGAGCAGCAGGAACGGCCAGGAGATGGAGGGCATGGCCTGCTCGATGCGGCTTGCCGCCCCCATCATCTGCATAGCGAACGACACGCGCATGCCCCCATGGTAGTTCAGCTTGTCCGCCTCGTACGCCGCCACCTGGTGGCGAAGCGCGGAAGAGCACATCAAGACAACCAGTGACAACGAGGTTTAGGATCAACAGGGGTACCATTATGTAAGCAACAACACATGACGGGGAATGACTGAATGTCAGCACGGCTGTGATTTGGTCATAGGTACGAGGGCATAGGCCGAGCGTGAATACATGTGTTACTGCTGTTCGACAAACGCCTTTAATCGAATAATAATAATAGTAATAGTTTAGTGATTTATTTGGCTCTGCCAACACAAATAGTCCCACAACCATAATTCTAAACCCCTATCAAGGATATAGAGAGCCGAAGTAACTTCTGCATTATGGGACCTTAGTTTGGAAAAAAGATGTCATTTTTAGATCCCGTGTGCTTTGTGCCACGAAGCACACATATGATGTTTGACTATTTAAAAGAACATTCTTCGAGTCAAGAAAGTCTCAGTTTGTCGTGCGTAAGTGTCATGATGTCGCGCCACAATCCTCAAGGCAAAGAGAGCGTTGTTTTGGTGACGTGGGTTGTGCGAGACGAGAGCTGTAGTTCACTGAGCAGTTAGACACAAAACTACATATTACTTTATAGTTCTCGTCCTTGACTACCAAACGTTGCCTCGTTGTTGACTACCACATCTTTTTTACCAAACTATGGTCCCATAATGCAGAAGTGATTCGGCTCTCTATTGTGATAATAACAACAGTCTCTTGTTCTGTGCCGGCAGCTACGTGGCTGGACTGTTTCCAAGCAACACATAAACATCACGCTTGTTACATATGTTTTCATGTTACTGCAGGTCAGCTACTGTGTGTCCAATACATCTACATCTGCCTGTTTCCATTTATCACGCAGCCAGTCAAATCTGTTGAGTCACTTTAACCGCTTATCAGATCTTTGTTGTTTTTTTATTACTAACAGTTATAATTATAGTAAAGTGGAGTGATATATGCATAGTTAAAAGGCCCAGTTACACTGAATACTGGCAGTCATGGAATGCCTCTTGTCCAATCAAATCACCTGGTCAGAACTAACTGCTGTGTAATTATTAATAATCTAATGACGTCCTAAAAAGCATCCAGTGACCCTTTTACAGGGTAAAGGGTCCTATCCTGTAATCTACAGTGCGGTGGCGCTCTAGGATCACTCCTCATATTTCAATCTCACCGTCCTTCATACACGTAGCATGTAGCTCGATCACGCCTCATTTCAACCATTTTGACCTGTTTCTCAGCATCTACACATATCTAGGGCGTACTGTATACGCCGTACACTAAACCACAACACCCACACAGAAGAGGTTCCTCTACCAGCTCTGTTTCAATCTGAATAATAAATAACCTGAACACTGTGGAAACTGGCATCGTGAAGTGGCGCGTCAGAGGATTCCAGTGTGTTATGGGGCACAAGCTTGCTACAGTGAAACTAGACTAATTAATAGAGAACAATTATCTTCCCCCAGGCAAGCAAGCATTGGTGAGGGCAGCCTTTGATGTAATACATGCCGCCATCATCACAGCAACTATTATCTAACCGCTCTGGGCAAAGCTAGGTAGCAGGTGGGGGCTTGTGAAACATGACTGGGATGCACCTGCCTTTGTTGTGGCCACACATTGTCTGAGGGATCATGGGTAACAGATGTAGAAGCTGTGGGGTGCCTATAGGCCTACTGCCACTGCATGTAAACACACCTGGCTGCATGGACACACACACACACACAGTCTGGCTGTGAAAAGGCTGTCTACAGTGTTACTGTTATTATTATTAGTTCACCTGCACACAACATCCAGAGCACGTGGACACAACGCACACACACACACCTGCTCCTGGTCCCGTGAGACCCATTTGGAGTCGATAGCCCCCAGAGTCATGCTCGGCAACATGTGGTTCAGGACCTTGGCCAGGAACACCTGCGCCGGGACGGAGAACAGGAGAGCGTCACACAAAGACTTTAGAATGACACAAAGATGGAACACCACTGTAATGCATTTCAATTGAAGCAAACTTGGAACGCTTCTGGTCTCTTGATTTAAGTGGGCGTGTCACTAACGGCATTCTGCTGTGGAGGCCGGCACGCCCAGACACTACATCTACCACGCGTGGCCTGATACAAGGTACAGTTTACTGCAGGAACACCGTTGTGACCTCAGATTGACCCTGGGTACTTGGGAATTAAAGTAATCTACTCAAAACACCCGTTAACGCTCTTAGAATAAAGAAATAACGGGCAATATTAAGGTGAAATCCGTGGACCTCATCATTGACCTGCATGGAAGGCTGGGTCATTCTGGTCTGCATGAAGGGTGAAAAGTCCCCCCTCCTTCCAAAAATCGAATGCGGAAGTGCCGTCCGTTGAACCCTCAGTTAAATAATATTCTCCCTGCTTCATGACCCCTCCCTGACCCCATGCAGGACGGGGCCCCACGTGACACACACACACACACACATGTCGTGAAGCACCTTAAAGGGCGTGGCAGATTCGGGGTTAATCAGGACCATGGGTGATATCAGAGCCACGCCCGCCACCTCGCTGGGCCTCTCGCACGCCGTCAGGATGGCGATGGCACCACCCTGTAACGTAAAACAACAAATAACACCTCATATTTAAACTAATGACCAAAACAAGGTGAGCAGAGACGACCGCATTAGTGTGCACGGACGTGAAACACCGTAACAGCAGGGTGGATTAAGTGCATGTGCGCACAAGCACGTTTTTCAGTCCAAAGTGAAGACAGAGAGAGAGGCTGCGATGAAGGAGCAGAGGGAAAACGAGGCCACAATCTGAGTACAGGCCGTCTTTTGTCCGAACCGGCGAGATCTCCCAGCATGCACGGCGGCGTTGGCGGAGGACAAGCCTAGAGGCAGCAAGAGACTGAGGAGTGGGCTGTGAACCGAGGGGCCCTCCAAGAGATACGGGGGCCGGGACTCTCCTAGGCCTTTTGTAGCACAAAGCCAGAACATGCCATGATAATTAGCAGCCCAGAGGATGCCAGCAGGCTAATCCATCACCACACACACACTATTTACCATTTTAAATGCCTACCAGCATGCATATGAGCGTGCATACTAGAAATTATTTCTTAATTGAGGTATTACAATAGCAATAATTTGGATGCACACAAACGGATGAACCCATAACACATCCTGTCTGGCAAATAGAAACACTAGCTAGGTATTTGTGTGCATTGCATCGTGGGAGTGTGGCAGGAAGCCTAACAACAGCATGACTTAGGTAAACAACCATTTAACAAAGCAGGGTCAGTTTTGAGCTCAAATCAAACTCCCTCAGAAGCTCCGCCCCACACATTGAAACGCATTGTGAAGCCCAAGGCATTGACACTTTGTGTTCCCATGTACGGAGCCAGGGCTGTGAATAAGTACTGGATTCTTTTTTCAGCACGCACAGAGAACGGTGAGCTAGCAAAGTGCAAGGAGAAATTGGAATTCAACAAAAAGTGGGTTAGTTTACAATTCAGATTTTATGGCTTGTAACATGCATGTTCAATAAAGTCTGATTGCTGTGCATATATTCAATTCTGATGCAGTATTCCATTACAGATGTGCCCCTAGAAGTCAATGGAATAACTTCTGAAAACCCCTGCCAATTATTAGGATATCAAACTAACACACGCGCATTACCGTCACATCCGCTCTCACAACAAGTATGGGAGGATTTGGTTTGGCACTTTCTTAGCCTCATTTGCTTGATCTTTGTCTATGAGAGGCGTCTTTGTCAGTGGTTTGAATATTCATGAGGGAAAGAGAACTTCCTGAAAAGACGCGGTGGATGTGAAGAATAGCTTCCTCCTCACCATTGAACCTCCCCTGAAGACAAGCACAGCACGCTCTCAGATGAACTCCAAGGCGTGTTGTGTTTCTAGCATGCTCACACACCACCCTACATTTCACAAGGATGATGTCAGCGACCCAAATAGGAAAAGGCATTTCATTGGATAATGATACAAGAATGACAGACTGTAACTGTATTTTGGGCCATGCACACACACACACACACACACACACGAGGAGAGATATGCTCATACAAAGACAGTATTTAAAGTCTTGATTGGGTTATTCAATGACCACTGGCATTGTGTACTTCCAGCGGCCTGGAACAGATAACAACCAGAGAACATTTGGCTGTATATGTTCTGAACGTAGCATGACTATCAAACTGGAAATTCAACAGATACGTGTGTGTGTGAGTGTTTTAGAGCGAGAGAGAGAATGGGGAATGTACAGTAGCCTACTGACATTACAGTAAATCAATATTAGTACTATGCTGCCCCAGTTTGACACAAAAATTCTTTGTGAACTTTTCTTTAAATTCTTGCTGAGCTACAAAAATAAAACCAAAGCAATCTTTTATATGCCTCCAACCCTCCAGCCCCTTATAGGGGCTTTGACATTTTGTCAAAGCTTCCAGTCAAGTCCAGAGTCACTCCGTTAGAGCAGCTGTCCGTAGACCGAACTCTACATTGTAGATTGACCAGGAAACTGCACCCATGTCTGGCCAGGGTGCCGTCTTTGAGCAGAGACTACACACACACACACACACACCACAGGTGGTTTCCATTGTACCCCGGGGGTCAGGGGTTACTGTTTTCACGCACAGTTCACAGACCAGCTGAGACACCCAGGCTGGAAGTGTGCAGAAACACCCTGCTCGGCTCTCAGCTAAGCGGTCAGATTAGTCTGGACACCCTGGATGGCCGGCCAATTAGCAACCAGTGGGAGGTGGCTAAATGTGATGTCGTTGAAGTCAAGCGTGTGCGTTTTGTAAATGGTGGCAGAGCTAGATGAAGACAAACTGTTGTAGCAACGCTGATTAGTGTCACAATTAACCACGTCTGCGGCCAGTAGAAGGCAAAAGGACTGCACAGGACTATAAACAGACCCTGCACTACGTACATGCTATACGAGCGGAGGTGTGACTATAACATTTGCATCCTGTGGCCAAGCAATTTCACATCATCATAGAGTTCAACATTGATGAACTTTGACCTATATATGCGGCCTCAACCAACAGCAAGGATGCATGTGTGGCTGACCCCACAGGGCTGCAGACGGCTGTCGTTTCCGCTACATAGCAATGGAGGCATCGAAAGGCGATGGTCCGTCGCCTGCTAAGTTTTCCCATTCGTGTATGTGTGACCACAGCCTAATGCTAAGAGCCATTCTTAGCCTCCCTGGTAGAAAAGAGAATATCTTCCAAAAATGTAGTGAATTTGGTTTCATATCACCTGTATCCTCTAAGACACGGCTTCCCCTTGCATTTCATATTCTTACACGTACCAACACTATGGATTAACTGTCCATTCACGGATGTTTTGCCCGTAACGATATGAAGAATACCTGCCTCTATATTTCCCAGTGTGACTGACAACCCGTCAAACAAAGCCTGTTCTCTGAAGATCACCAGGCACAGCTGTGCACCGGGTGCAACTGAAATGTACTGCAGCTCCAGTTGGATGATGTGCTTACAATACATGATTCATCACCATTCACCTTCACACAAAACAACCGTTTAGTAATTAAAAGGTGAATCATTAATAGGCACGACTCAACTTAAAAATGGTTGTGTCCCTCTTGAACATGAATGTGCCATTTTTCCTGAAACTACATCTACGCTTATTACATCTGAATCATAGATGATATGGATTCAAGGGTCCTTGTCATTTTAGTAGCGGAGATTAAAGGTTGTTAGTGGATGAGCTGTATATAAGGCACTCATGCAATGAATCACTGTGCATTAGCCGCATTAAAACAGAAAAGTTTCATACACAACCACATTTAACATAGGTTATTCCCTCAAGAGCTAGCTACTTTATTCTACACTAGATGTTTTCTCCCAAAACACATAACTATATAAAAAGGTTTAATAAAAGTTAAGGAAAACCTACAAACGGATAAGCATAGAAATGCATTTATGATATGTAGAGCATGGCTAAATAAGTCCATACACACACGCACAGTAGGGTCTACACGCTCACTGCAGCTGTCAATCATGGCAGGGGGCGGGCCCTTACCATGGAGTGTCCAATGATGAAGAGAGGCAGGCTGGGGTGTTGAGCCCTCATCAGGTCGATGTGCTGCAGAGAGTCCCTGATGTACACCTGGAAGTCCTTAATGTTCATTCTGTCTCCCTCGCTCTGACCGTGACCCGCTGGGAAGGGGGGGGGGGGGGCAGAAAGAGAGGGGATACACAAATGCTCATTACACCCCTTTAGGAAGCTCTGCTAGTTAAGAGAGTGTGTGCGCGTGCACACTGCAATGGGGGAAAGGCAAGTTTCCATGGCTACCGAGAGACCATAACGGGCTCTTAAACGCTCCCTTTCCCAACACACACACACCTTTCCACTCAACTGATCCCCAGATGAACATGAACACTTTCCTTGCATGTGCGCGTGCACACGCACACACACACACGCACACACACACACACACACACACACACACAGGCATGCATTTCCATAATCTCGTATCCACCATTATGAACAGGCATGACCAATGGATATGATGAATGCCCTGTAATAAATAACCTCGCACTAGCTGGAGAACACACACACACAGCTGAGCATTAAGACAGCAATGTAATGCTGGTAACTTGGTTGGACGCCACTGCCAACAGTCAAATGCTATAGCTCCTGTATACATGGGTTACTGTTGAGTAACGTAGTAGCCCCATAACCAGTAGACATTTATAATAAAATGCCTCATCTGAGACTGCTGTGAAACATGTCTCCTGGATGTTAAGGTTTGAACTGGACAGTTAGAAACAGTTTAACTGGAAGATATCTTCTGGGAGAAATAGAAATGAGGGGGGGGGAGGGGGTGAGAGTGTAACAGGAGGTGTGTGAGAAAGTGATATTGACAGTCTGCGGGAAGCTCTCCCACCTCAGGGGTTTCCCATTGCAAGCACGGCATCTTTCCAGAGCTTCTGGTAGACCCAATATTGTCAAACACTGCCAGGCTTTGCTAAATAAAGTCCTTCTGTAAAGAGCACTGGCTCCATGATCTCTGTTTACCTAGTGTGTGTTCTCTTGTCAAGCTTGGAGGCACGATTACACACGCAAGAGTACATTTAGGTAACAAGTGGCCCTCTATAAAGGCCAACAGGCTATAAACTACAAGATTAGGATGCTGTATCTTATTTGTAAGTAGCAGAGAAGCAATTGTATAATACTTTATACAAGCTCAATATCAGGCGTCTGTCCACAGCAAGGAATGTTAGTGTAACTAATAGTATGAACATCTACTAGTATCTGTATTTAATATGCATCTCCTCCTCGAGGATATTACAGATACAAAACGTTCTGGAACCAAGCGCTGAAATGTAGAACCCCTTACGTGCATGCGTGTGTATGCGTGTCACCTTACATAAGATACAAACACACTAATTCAGCTCAGCAGCGTGAGCAGAAGGAGCTAGATCTTGTTTCACTCCAGAACCACGGACAACAATGGCTACAGCAGGGCATTGTCCCTCATATTGTCATAGTTTACATAATTAAACTGGTTAAACCTCTACTCTTGCTTCCATGCAAACTCCATGACAGTGATGTAAAGAAAGAACCCCTAGTTTTCTGTAACTGAACTAGAATTTGGATTAAATGTGGAAAAACATTCAAACGCAAAAATGTAAGTTCACACAAGTTAATGACCCAGTTACAATATGTTGAAGGCACTTGTACATCAACCAATGGCATTCAATGTGCGTAACCGAGTATGTCTGCTGGTTGCAGGAGACGACAGTTGTTCCCAGAAGTGTATCAGCATCTGCGCGCGTCCACGGAGACACAGGGTGTGTCTGAAACACTGTGCGTGCTGTGCGTGCTGGACATCATTGTGTCAGCGTGCGCATGCCACAATGGCTGCTGCTGCACGTGTGTGTGTGTGTGTGCACGTGCGTCTCACCATGGTCGTGAGCAAACGCCAGCAGGGATGCTTCCTTTAGCCGCCGCCCTACCTCATCGTAGGGTCCGGAATGTTCCCCCGCCCCGTGGGCTATGTAGACCAGCGCCCTGGGGACAAGGAGGGCGGAGATAAGACGCACGTTAGGTGGAACAGCCAGCTAAATGTAAGCTAACGCACATTTGGTCAAATTCACCAAATATCTCATCGCTGCCTGCTAGCTTAAAAATGAGCTGGTACATCTACACAGCCCTGGCTCTGTGAATAGAAACAAAGTGGTGAACATTGCTCATGTTTTTGTTCCTATTTAACTATAACTAGCCAAATGCAACGATATATTTGGTGAACTTGACAAAAATAAGTGTATTACCTTACTTAGCTTGCAATAGCTGACTACACCTTTAAGGCAGCATTTCCCAACCCTGGTCCTGGAGGACCGCTGCCCTGCATGTTGTTCATGTCTCCCTGCTCCAACACACCTGATTCACATGAATAGCTTGTTCTAATGACCCATTCATAGAATCAGGTGACATCTAAAACATGCAGGGCAGCGGCCCTCCAGGACCAGGATTGGGGAACCCTGTTTTAGATGTTGCTGCTCCGCTCCAACACCTGATCCAAATGAATGGGTCATTAGCAATCTCTACAGAAACCTGATAACACATTCATTTGAATCAGGATAGACCAGGGTTGTGAAACACTGCATAAAGCAGATTGTTAATCAGCCCAGAACACTGACAAACAATGTTTACTTATTCCACACACACACATACGCGTTTCTTGATCTCCATGGAGACGAAGTGTGAGAACACTTTAAAAAAAAACCACACCCAAGCCCAGACTGACAGATGACACGGGGATAACCTGGAGACGTGAACATGAGGTCTGTACTCATGAGAGGGCGTCAGTGTAATTAGTCAGCCTACAGTAGACTATTGTTCTTGCTCTACAGCACGCACACACACACACACGCACGCATGCACACACACACACACACACACGTTTCAGTGTGGGAACTACTGAGAACTGTGTGTGGCGCTGGGGCGCAGTTGTGTGAGTGCGTGTACGTGCAAGTGTGTGTGTATGTGTGTGTGTGTGTGTCAAAGAGCCTTTGTAGGAGCATAATGCCACATCTCCCAGAAGCCAGCGCTGTTCTGAGCTGTAAAACATGACCACAGCTTGAAGGCTGTTTGAGGTGTGTGTGTGTGGGATGGGGGGGGGTGGTTCTCGCACAGAGCCTTTTCCTCCAGCCCCCTCCCCCACCTTCTGTCCGTACACCTCTCCTTGCTACCAACCTCTGCCTCAACATCTGACGCTCGATTCCTCCCACACACACACACACCTGCTGCTATAGCTCGCCCTCCAGACATGGACGAGAGAGAGAGAGAGAGAGAGAAAGAGAGAGAAAGAGAGAGACAAACAGGTTGATGAAGCGCAATAGAGACACAGAAGAGATGGACAGAGAGACGAGAGCAGGCAGACAGACTAGCATCACTTCAAAACAGCATCGCTCCGCGGTCTACCGTGGGGCCGCCTCATGTCCAAATGCACTGTGAAGCAAAGCGTTTTCAACAGAACGCTAAGCTAGAGAATCGCCAGGAGATATTTGGTGATTATGGCAAAAAGTGAATTAGCTTACATTTGGCTTGCAATAGCTGACTATACCTTTAATTAAACATCTATGTAACAAGTTACTACCTACTTACAAGTTACTGTAATTTTTTTCCCAGTAACTAGTAGTGTAATTAATTACAATTTTCAAAACAGTAATGTTATTACAATAACTAATCCAAGTAATCAAGTAATGTTGCATTAATTCATTACAAGAATTACATTTCTGGTCCTAGCAAACGTAGGATAGGCTAATTGAACCAACCTGTCAATCATCTGGTTTGAGAGGCTGCAATGTTTTCACTTTGGCTGATTGTTGACTCCTAAGGTTCATTATTGTTAAAAAGCCAGGGTAGTAATTGTGAAAGTAATATAGTAATGTAACTAATTACTTTTAAATAGCCAAATAAAGTAAAGTAATATTACTTTTTGAAGGAGTAATAAGTAACAAGTAACTTATTACGATTCCTGAGTAACTTGACCAACACTGGTTATGAACGTTTGTATGTTCTGGTTTGTTACAACCACTTAGTTTCTTTAATTAATTAATACAATTCCTGTTTATTGACCAACAGAGAGGGGCTAAGCCCATGCTTTTCCCCTAAACACCCAGACGTTCATCTGGGGAGCTGTTATCTTGCTGACTATGGCCTGGCACCAGCTCTGCCTTTATTGAGCCATTTCAGCACCTTTAAAGACAACCACATTCAGTGCTGGGGCCTGTCTAATCACAGGGCAGTCCCCAGAACAAGCCTGCACCTCCACCACACACAGATGGGGCCAGTCTAATCACTGGGGCAGACCCCTGAACAAGCCTGCACCTCCACCACACACAGATGGGGCCAGTCTAATCACTGGGGCAGACCCTTGAACAAGCCGGTTCCTCCACCACACAGAGCTGGCTCCACTACACAGAGCTAAGGCCCATCTAATCACTGGGCAGACCCAAGAACTAGCCTGTTACTCCACCATACCAACCTGACTACACAGATGCGACGTGTCTAATTACTAGGAGACCCTTTAGAACAAGCCCGGTCCTCCACTACACAGAGCTGGGGCCTGTCTAATCACTGGGAGAATCATCACAAGCAGCTTGTAATGAACCTCTAACTTATTTAACAGTTACACATACACAATACATAAACACATTGCATATCGTATATATACACACACAGTATATTTTAGCTTACATGGCCTGGTTTCACCTCACGTTGCACACCAAGTTGCAGCTAGGAGTTCACCATGAGTACAAGGACCAATATCCCCAGCAACACAGACCAACCAAGTGCGAGGAAATGTTGACCTTGAGCAACAATAAAAGTGTAAAAGCAGCTAATGCCAGGCTTACAGTGTGTCACCAAGTGTTTCATAATGTGTCGTCCATACATTTTTTCCATAACTGCAGTCATAACGATGCAAGACACAAAGTGAAACATGGAAACAGGCAGAAGAGAGGTTGAAGATACACTGTATATACAGAGATATACACAGCCTCCTCCAGCTGTTGTTGGCTTGTTCCTGTGTGTAGACAGACCTGATAAACACTAGCACGGTAATCTGATTAATGGATTTACCCTACTAGACCTTCAGGTTCATGTGTTTATTTATGAGTGTGTTTATTCGTGGGTGTGTGAGAGACAATGGCAGGGAACATCAATAGATAAACACAGTGAGCAAGGCATCACGGAAAATAACAATTAAGAGGTAAAAGAAATGTATGTAATATGGGATAAATTAATAATAAAGTTCAAAAAAGAGAAAGTAAGTAATCAGTTATCTGTTATTTTACATGACTAGACTGTAGTTATCTTCCACCATCCCATCCAAAGGCCCATCGAACACAAACTGGGGCAAACAGATTAACAGTTCAATTTCAAACGGGTTAACGGGTGCAACGGTGGAAATAAAACACAAAGTGCAAAGCTGTCTGTCAATATAACCTGTGACCCACTTCAAAGCCCCCCCCCCCCCCCACCCCTGTTTACACTGAGCAGAGAAGGTACAGTGTCTGTCTAACTCAGTTCTATGACTCTTGATGGCAATGGGCTACTTACTGGGATGAGACAAACAAGGACGACGATGTTTTCAACCTCCCCTTTGGAAATGTCTGGGCTGACCCACAGTAACTTGTGTCAAGTCAAGTGTTCACACTAGCTGAAAACCCAGGTGTCTCATGTTAGCAGGCTAGCATGAACCGAGCTGTGGGCACCGTGGACTCACAGCCCAGACTCATCTGAGCACACCTTGTATGGGTTCACAGCCCCGACCCTCTCATCTGAGCACACCTTGTATGGGTTCACAGCCCCGACCCTTTCATCTGAGCACACCTTGTATGGGTTCACAGCCCCGACCCTCTCATCTGAGCACACCTTGTATGGGTTCACTGCCTCGACTGTCTCATCTGAACACAGATTGTATGGGTTCACAGCCCCGACCCTCTCATCTGAACACACCTTGTATGGGTTCACAGCCCCGACCCTCTCATCTGAACACACCTTGTATGGGTTCACTGCCTCGACTGTCTCATCTGAGCACACCGTGTCAGCATCAGCGTTTTGATGGGTTCTCTACAGGCTTAAAAGCATGCAACAGCGTTTTCATGTGGATAGAGATTTTCCATCCATCCATTCCATCTTCAACCGTTATACATGATCGGGTCGTGGGGGCAGCAGCTCAAGCAGAGGACCTTAAAATGTCCTTTCCCGGCTGTATAGACGGGACGTTTTTCTTTAAAAGATGTCCATGTACTTGCGTACTAGCCACCAGATCTGTAGGCATGTTTATTTACACAGGCCTCCTTGTCGACTGGAGACCTGACTATTGGCAGATCTACTAGACTGAAAAACACACCTCATGTAGATGTGTTGGCTGGTAAAGACAACCAGAAATGAAGCCGCACATTCAGCACATATGAAGACCACAACATGACTGTCGCATATCATGAAGACCACAACATGACTGACGCATATCATGAAGACCACAACATGACTGACGCATATCATGAAGATCATGAAGACCACAACATGACTGTTGCATATCATGAAGACCACAACATGACTGACGCATATCATGAAGATCATGAAGACCACAACATGACTGTTGCAGATCATGAAGACCACAACATGACTGTCGCATATCATGAAGACCACAACTCGACTGACGCATATCATGAAGACCACAACATGACTGACGCATATCATGAAGACCACAACTTGACTGTCCGAAGGTCACATTTTAGTAAAGCCTTGCCTGCAGCTTGCTTTTGTTTTCTATTGGTTGTCCTATCCTATCTGTCAATAATTAGAGGTCCCTCCTCCTGACCTCTCACCTACTTCAGGTGATAGCATGTTCTAAGAACACATCATGACCACTGACCCCCCCCCCCCTTACACTTTAGATATTGGGTCAACTGCTATCCTCTCCACCACATCCTACTTTACACCAAGCCATGAGCAATATAGCGGTGTTGTTACATTCTTCTGTAACAAGACACAGGCGTCTTCCCTTGGGGACAGATTCACAAAAATAAACACTGACCCCACATTTGATTAATGCAGTGCTCACACAAGACTAAACCATTCCACAACAATGACTTGAGTCTAAATACAGTAACATCTGAAGAAGAATACACGGGCCAGAGTAAATAAATTACTTGACGGAGACTATAATTCCAATTCCTCTAAAAAGGGATGAAAAATGTAATTGGTACAAGAGTTAACCGTCTCATTCCAATAGGTTGAGAGAAAGGTCACCCCTGGGCAACATTGGTAAGTAAACTAAGAACTGGTTTCCATACAAGAATAGCATCTTGGACCTGCATTGCCTGCTCAGCTGGTTAAATATGCACAGGCATGGATAACAGCATTTCCCATTAACCAGTATTTAGTGTCTTTTTTTTTAGAAGTATAAAACTTTATTGATCCCAAACAGGGCAATTCATTTGCAGCTTACACCATTCATCCACACATGTACAAACGCTCATCACAGGACATATGATATATTTTAATGAGTATCAAAAAGTGTTATTTATAAAGCTCCATTAAATACATTAATTTCATACAAACTTTCAACTGACTACAATTTCCCAGACAGCAAAGCATTGCTTGGTGGCTGGAGGTAAATGCAGGCAGTTACAGAAACCCACTACCGCTGCCTATACGTGTCTATGCGATTCAAGGAAAAATAAAGAAAATCTGCCTTGGCTGGCTGTCACTATGGTTACAGCACATTATAGACGTGTTGTGATGGTGCTGAAGGATGATGACAGGCCTGTGCTGAGCAGGAGAAGTAGACCATCATGAGAGATGGACCAGAATGGCAAACATGTCCGACGGTAAACCCTCGCTAGCAACATGAACTTGCATTAGCATCTTACATAACCACCGCTGAGCCTGCAAAACAGCCTATTTGTAATGTAAACGAAGCCTTTCTCACAGGCTAATCATTGATCAGCCCTGGCTTCAACAAGGTTAAGGGGTTTTGATGCATCGAGTGCACCTTGCAGTATTACCATTAAAAAAAGAATCCTGTTAGAATCAGCTCTTTAATTTAGCATTGTATTTATGCCGTTTATATTGAGGCTTGAATAGTATGCAGATATGTAATGCATGTTGAAAAACCTACTGTATAGCTAAGCTGGGCCTGGTGGCATGTCCTCATTCTAACATTCGAATTACGCTCTCACCATCACCATGACCTGTTTGGCTGTCAACGCATGATCTTATTGCAAGTCGCTATGGATAAAAGCCTGTGCTGAATGCTGTGTACATGTGTAGCCTGCAGGGGCTGCCCACAAACGTACGGGCTAACCAAGATATTATCCACACCAAGTGGGGATATGTTTTAAATACCCAGGAGAAGTGGTGCCAACACCCGTCTTGATGAGAGCGATGTCGGTCCCCGTGAGAGCATGAGCGGGTCTCTCTCTTTAGTGCAATACATTTATACACACAGTCAAGACTGAACAAATGTTTCACCAAAGTTTGCTGAGCAAATTATTGTAAACGGTGTTAGCAAACGCAGCTTCCTAAAACAGGAAGGTGTAAATGTGTCATATCAACATGCAACATCCAGATCACATGTCGGCCTAACTTCCTGAGCAGAGCAGCGGTTTGCATACAGCTAGTGTGTCTCTAACAGACTAGCTCATGTCTTCTTTAACATGCTGCCTACATACAGCCTACAGTCTAGGTCGCCTTGCCTGCAAGCACAATATTTAATGTGCCAATGCACATGGGCTTTTGTGCCTGACCACAGGAGAATATACAGCATGCATTGTGTGAACTAACCTTAGTTTGTGCCATGTCAGACCCTGTACGAGCTACCATGAGTTACTGTACCGCACGGTGGGGTTTGTGCCACGTCACAGACCCTGTACGAGCTACCATGAGTTACTGTACCGCACGGTGGGGTTTGTGCCACGTCACAGACCCTGTACGAGCTACCATCAGTTACTATACCGGGAAACAAAAGACAAATGTCAACACGGCTCCACATTCCATCTGCTTGCTGTTGGTTTACTGAATGATGACTTGCCCTTTTACTAGGCCTACTTTACTTTAATACCTAATTACGGTTTTATCTGAGTACTGCCAATTATACAATATCATAAACATTGGTCAATGAGGCCAAATTAACAGCTTACAGGAGCCAGTCATTTACCGTTTCAATGGATAATTAACCGAGCTGAAGTTCTGTCCCTAAATGTTGACAAAGTAGGTCAAGGCTCCTCAGACAATAGGCCAGACATGAATCAAATAGTTGCAGCTTCCCTATGGTGCAAACCAGCACTTAAAGCTCCCAGAGTGGAATACATTTACAATTTCAGTCCTGTGTCTGGGAAGGGCACGTGACTAGACTAGAGTTTCCCTTATGACATTGTAGTCTGAAGCCAAACGACCTGATTTCAGCCCGAATAATTATTAGCGCCTTGTGGGGGTGTTTGGAAGCCTCCATCTTTCCTCCATCATCATTTATTGTGGGTGGGGGGTGGGGGAGAAAGAGGGGAATGTGTCGCCACTTACCTAGGCGGGCCGTCGGTCTCCCAGTAGCGGCAGAACAGGCAGAGTCCGTCGGCGTTGACTATGTGCTTGAGGTCGGCGTAGGGGACCCCCTGCGGTGTTCTGCGCGGCGCTTCGTTGTCGCGCTCAGGCATGGAGGCGGCGAACAAACCCGGCAGCCGGTCTACAACACAGGTATGCAGCAGCGATAAGAGGTCGCCGCCGTAGAGGTACGATACGACGGCCACCAGCACACACGAGGCGGTCAGCGCGTTCATGGCGTCCCACCGGAGAGGACGAGGAGAGAAGCCCTGCGTCGATCGCGGCGTTCAGTGGCGCAATATGCTGGCGGCCGCTAATAATAATAATAATAATAATAATAATAATAACAACAACCCCGCGCAAGCGGTGGAATGCGGCGATCTGACGTGACGTCACGGAACGATACACGCCAGTCTCTCTCCGGTCTGGCGGCGATCACTTGTTTTCTATCTCAGGCGTTCCGTCGCTGCTTCGCATGTGAATACACGAGCTAACGCGCGCAACCACACAAGCGCATATAGTCGCAAACGCGACCGACACCCCCATCCCTCCACGACAAGTGTAGCCAACTATAATGTGCGCGCACGGTAATAAAAATAGCCTTTTGGCGTGAAGGGAATATCTGCCTTCAGTCTACGGGAGTGGCCACACTGTCCAGGATTTATGACCCGCTACACTGTTAACTCTGTTAAGTCTATTGTTATGTTTTGTGTTGATACGATAAAACCTCGTCAGTAGTCATATGACCAAATAAAGTTTGGTCACTTATTCCGCATTCGTCTATGTAAAAACTGCCATTTGATAAACGCACAGAAATATTGAAATAACTATCAACAATAGATTGATGGCTAGTCACTTGAGCTAAGTTACTGTAGCCATAATACTATAAAATACGCTTCTCCTTTTCTCAACGTCTTAGAGGACACGGGACTTCCCAGTATCTTACACCGACCGAATGCCCATGAGATGGCGACGCAATGGGATCCTCGCTTAATTGGAGTATCTTAATTGCAAGCTATTGCAGCAGCAGCACAAGGTAAAACAATGAGCAGAAAAGTCAAACGTACAGAGAACATACCCTATGACTGTAAAAGTTGTAAGTCAATTGTACATTCGCATACATCGCATAAACACTAAAGTTTATCTACCAACCTTGTTACAGAAGACTGAAGTTTACACGCTTTTCGTGACCGTCGCGGTTCAGCGCGTCTCACTCACACACCGATCCGGATTTGGATCCGTCCTGGTCCGGGGAAGCTATCCGGTTTGCTGCAGTTGATGCTCTGCGTTATGAATGCTGTCAGGAGGCGGTTGGGGAAAAACTGAGTTGTCCCTCTCTCAAACACACATCACACCCCGTTCACTGACACATATAGGCTACCCCCGCCCCCCGGAGGCGGAGAGCGCTAGGTCGAGCTCCCGCTAGTTCTCAAACCCACTCTCGTTCAACTAGCTTGTCTCTGACGAGGTCCCCGAGTCCACGCTATCCCCCACCGCCTCGAAGGTCAATCTCGCCTCCTTCGGCATGTAGCATATCATTCTGTCAGTCATGATGATTGACAGTAACTGCTCTTGGACCCCGCTACGATATTAGCTTTAGACGCACGGGCGTAAATGGATTCCGATGACGACTTGATCTATTAGCTGGAAAATATACCGTAACCGCATTGTTCAGATTCTTTGGAAATGCAATTATGTTTTGGTTAATTATGGTTGTGCAATGATCCGTCCACACACTATATCCTACACCGCAAGCATATTGCAATACAGAGCTCATATTCACCATTGCCATAGAGACACAACGCTAAAGTAGAAGCTATGTTTTATTGTAATCTGGCATTTAGGAACTAGATCTTAAGATCAGGTAGGCTATCCCCAACCAGTCACATACTGACGCAAAACTGTTGGATGAGCCGAAACTGTGTTTAGCCTATGGGCTCGGTCTAAATGTCCATATATTAATAGATTTCTTATAAATTCGCCAATCACAGAGTTAAAACAAACACGCCAAACATACCTACTGTTAGTTAACCCCGTGTTAAAAAGAAAACGCGGATTTCCTGCTAATTGTGGCGTCAATTATGACCCGGTTAATTTTTTTCCGAAATAAATGAATGAATAAACAAGCGACAACACATAGTTGTAATAATACAAATGAAATAGAAAACATGTATTGAATGTTATCGAGGTTGTGGCTCTTGTGTTATTTTGGATTTGTTATTTTGTTACTTATTGGGCTGTGAGGGAGGGGTTGCGCACGCCTATGGGTGTTTAGAGAATGGACCAATTAGAGTAAACCCTCGCGGGGTGAACTAAAACACACCACGTGATTTCAAATCCACGATCAACCTCCTCCCAAGTAAGAAAGAAAAAATTAAAAGAGAGTTATCTATTAGTGTAAAAGAGATGGTGTGTGGTCTATCTGTAACTCTGTGGCAGGGTTGGCTTCATAAACAGTGCAGGTAAATTCCCAGTTGGCAATAATGGCACCTGCCCCTATACAGAATAGACTAAGACAAATAGAAATATGCAGTAGTCAAGCATACAATACACACCTTGGTCTACACAGCACAGGTATTATAAAGTAGTAGAATACGCTATTTTATGATTTAATATTCAAATAAATGTTGGCATGCATGCTTCTGTAGGAATGTGTTTGTGAGTTCAGGTTTGTGTGATCTCTAACCTGTTTGACAGTTTATAGTGATGTCATTTTAAGCAGCATGACTTATGCAGGATGATCTATTGTTTACTGTTACATGTATGCTTGACCGGTTAGGTCTGTTTGACACTTGACATGGCACTATTGGTAATAAAAAGTCAACTTTATTTTGTAACTGATACACAAAAAGATGTGAGTGAAGTTATTCGTTTCCACTGAACACTGGACATTTAAACTTGTGTGTGTGTGTGTGCGTGCGTGTGTTCAAGTTAGATCATCCCTGGTGTTCAGAGACAGAGGAACGAAGAGCAAAGTTGAGGAGGAATGTAGGATTGCTGGTTCTCCCAGAAGTCTTCACGCTGTCCTGCCCTTCAGCCACAGGTACGCTCCAAATGACAACACAATCATTCCTTTGTCTTAGTGCATGTCTCTTGATGCAAGGTGACGTTTATCACGTGCACTATTTTATTGACAAGTACTTCATATAATTACAATTACTCGTATATGCAAAAATGTTCAATGAGTTAAACAATGCAACATAAATAAAGTGATGCAATGGAGGGAATTCCCTGGTGTAGAATTCACTCTCTGGTCGCTGGGCTCAGAAATGTGTTGCTGCTGACTCCTATAAGATACAATGACAGGAGAGAGAGAGAGAGAGAGAGAGAGAGAGAGAGAGAGAGAGAGAGAGAGAGAGAGAGAGAGAGAGAGAGAGAGAGAGGGGTGACAAAATGTGTAAGTAAGGTGTTTGTAAGTGTTTGTTGTTAATAATCACTGTGAATGTGTGTGTGTGTGTGTGTGTGTGTGTGCGTGCACCTGGTCTTTGACATGTGTGTGTGTGTGGCAGCCCTGGCAGTGCAGCACAGCGTCGTGCACGGAGGAGAAGATGCAAGCGAGCGTCAGAGAGTCCTTGAAGAAGCCCCCAGACTGCAGGCTGTCAATCACACCAGCTGGAGGAGCAAACCAGACCAATCACAATGAAGGACCACTCAGATGCGCAGCTTCCCAAAGGAACCAGTGAAGCCCCTTCAACATGGCCACCATACACACATGTTCTTACGTTTTATTCAAGTAATTAGATAACAGTTAATAGCGGCCTTCACTACAAATACAGTTATTTAGTGACTGGCCCATGTGGAAACACAACACTTGCTCAGACTGCAATCTAGGCCAAACTAAAGGAGCACTCATTAATCCTTGCATTCCTTCCCGAGCTCACTGTTTGTATCCTTCAGGGGGAGTATAGAGAACAACACACTACTCAGGTGAGGTGTGGGGGGGGCAAGCACTCTCTGAGTTTCAGTACACGGGTAACTAAACATTCATTGTAAAAGTACACACTGCATAATACAACATATGTAATTTGTTCTTTTTTTAATCAGCAATGGCCTATTGTAACCTGACATGCCAGATTATGGCTTGTTACAGACAACCATCTGCGGACATGTTCATTGAAACTGTTGAAAAATATGAAGACAGTCAGGAGAAAAGCCTTTGCTCTTCTATGCTCAAATACATTCTAACCCAACGGATGCTATTGGGGCATCTATACAGGAATCTTTTTAGGAACCGCCATTGTTGTTTTTGAGTCATAACCCCTAAAGCATACCCGTAGCTCTCACACACACTTTTTGAAGGCAAAATGAAGCTTCCTTTGCTCGTATAGGACTTACTCTGGCAGCCGGAGAAGAAAACCTCTATTCCGATCTCTCCATAGTCTCTCCAGATCTGATGCATACACAGAGATGGTTTATTAGTCTGACAATATCAACACACACATTGTATAATTACATTACTATACCCATCAGTTTAGGGTTCTATATGCTTCAGACAATACGGTAATATACATATCAGCAGCAACTGTTTTCTATGAAAGTATATAGTGGAGTAACTGTAGGGTTATAGGCTAGCATAT
>JAODOY010030438.1:0-22402 GCA_025399855.1 Forbesichthys papilliferus | reverse complement strand
TCTCTAGTCTCAGCCTCTTCATCAGCACTACGTCACATAAGAGACCGTCTCTAGTCTCAGCCTCTTCTCTTCATCAGTCACATCATAAGAGACTCGTGGCCAACGTCTGATACATAGACTCTTAGGTATGTCAGCACTATCAGGACTTGGGCAGTACATTTTCATTGGATGTTAGCATAGTCACTCACAAAGACCCTCACAATAAGTAATTCCGACACAATGCTAGTGCAGTGTTTTATTTCACTTAGGTTCAGTATTTCTGCTTTATTGTAACCATATACTGTATTCTTCTTTATCATATTTACAAGACCTACAAACAACTAGACTTGTATCGTTCCCTCATGTCAAATTTATTTGTAGTCTTTTTTTTATATTTGGTCAATGAGTGATGTAGTTGGTCATTGTGCATGTCAATCAAAATGCCTCTCATGTCAAGTATGTGGGTCTTGACAACAGTGTGTCCCAGACTTTATACAAGTAAAGGCTGGCTCTGCGAGACTAGTTTCAATTAAATAAATTCCCAGCCACTGTTAATGCTACAACATTGACGGTGTGCTATGCAGAATAAACGTCTTGGTGGACTCCAGTCTTCACAGGCCACTTTGATAAAGTACTTCTAGTTAAGTCTCGGCAGTCATCTTTAAAATGCCTCAAAGCAGTTGTTAGGAAGAAATGAATGAGGAAAGACATGACATCAAATCTTTATGTATACAATCTCAAGTCAAATCTGATGAAAACATCTAAAAACGTTTGGTGACTTTGCTCCCAAAATAAGTAAAAAAAGCCGTTTTTCTCACAGGTTGTACTTCTACAATGTACGTGCAACAGTTGGACTATGTGATTGGTTAAATATCTTAATGCTTGGCAGATACAAAGGAGAAGATTGGCTATTTTCCTCCAACTGCCACAATTGCCGTTTCAGAATTATCCCATAAAGCTCCATTCAAAATTATACAAATGCCTCCTTATATAATGTCTCTGGCTTTTATTTAGCTTTATCAACAACTATAAAAAAGCAAAGGAACAAGGCAAAATTGCATCATGAGTTACCATGACGAATCAATATGCCTGCGTGGCATGCACAGGTATGTGTGTATGTGTGTGTGTGTGTGTGTGTGTGGGGGGGGGGGGGGGTTGAGAAAGCGAGACCAGAGCTTGTGTCAGACACGGGGACTCCAGCACGGTGATGGATGGAGAGCGTCCTGAGATGGATGACATGCCCTGTCTCGGCCCGTGTTGTCGTAGCGGAGGGCCTGTCGCTTGTTCAACCCCCCCCCATTCCCCCCCTCCGTCCCCCCGGTATCAGAGGGCAGGCTGGATCTGTGTTTACACTGCCTCTGGAGTGATTTAGAAAGAGGGGCGGGGGAAGGAGGGGCTGCTATCGAGTTTCCAAACAACGCTTTGAAACCGACGGTCGATTCCAACCGGCCCTGGTGTGTGTGTGTGTGTGTGTGTGTGTGTGTGTGCGCGCGCGCGCCCGCCCCAGTACAAAACTACACACAAGAGACGCTGTCGTGCAACACAAATACGTTAGCACGTTAGCTGTTAGCATACATGCTAACAGAATATGAACTTCACATATACAGTATAGCAGGGCTATTCAACTCCGGTCCTAGAGGGCCGCACCCTGCATGTTTCAGATCTCTTCCTGCTCCATCTTACCTGATTCAAATGAACGGATCCTTATCAGGCTTCTAACAACCTTGTATATAATCTACACTGTTAAACTATACACACAGTAGGCCTATAAACTATAGGCATATATTGTTAATAAAATACTGTAAACTATACAGAACTGCATATTCCATTGATTTAGTTATTACAATCTGTCTTGTTATTTTGCCTTCATAAATCAATTGGATCAATAATTGTACTAAATAGTTTTAAGTTCTATGCTCATAACAGCTCATTTTTGATAAGTGAAATAACCATAAAGCCTCTCCCATTGTGTTTGCAAATCTGCATCTTCTGAATCTTCTCTAAGCCCCGCCTCTGAAACCAGAGGCCTGTGGATAGCCGTGGATGATTTAGAGTGTCTCACGCGCTACTCAAACAATGACCTGTCACCCAGAATGTCTCCAGCGGTGACTCAATATGGAGCCTCCACAAAATAACTTGGGAAGAGTGTTATTGCCATGGAAGATGGATTTGAATTCCTAGACTATTTTGCCGGCAGTCGAGTGTTGGTTGGAGTGTGTGCTCGTGTGTGTGTGTGTGTGTGTGCTTGCGTGGATGTGCTCAAGTGTGCGTGTGTGTGTGTGCTCAAGTGTGTGCATGTGTGCTTGTGTGTGTGTGCCTGGCCTTGTCTGATGTCAGGAGTGGGTGCCGGTTTGTGTGTATTGCAGGGGTGGGGGGTGGGAGAATTACACAGTTTGTACTGTTTCTGCATACCATGCTACTGTGAAGGCCTATTTGTCGCATATCTGTTTACGCAGATGTATTTTGGGAGAATAACAACACATCTCTAAGAGTTGTGCAATCAGCCACTTTGTTCGTAATGAGAGATGGTGCATTTGTGAGCCAGGGTTTTTAACAATACGGTGAGCGCCGACGTGGGCTGTCTCAGCATATACTCACCTTTACCAGAGTCACATTCGGTGCCCATCATCACCTAGCAGTCGCGCTAGCTGCCCGCTCCGTGCGCACGCTGACAAAATAAAACCCAGTGTTTCTACACAGCCGTGGCTCTGTGAGGACAAACAAAGCGGTGCAGACCACACCAAACAACACTCTCCCAGCCTTGGCAATGTGTGTACACGGTTGGGGGTGGAGCTTCTGAGGGAGCACCCATATAGTACTGAAGGTGTTTTTGTTTTGATCCAGCCTTCTCCAGAATGACTAAACGAGTATCAAAGCAAAAATGACGCCAATTTTAGAAAGTCTCTAGACCATCATAAGGCTGACTGACTACCACTTCATACATAGCTGTACTTTTTGTGATTTTTTATTATAGTATAATTATTAGTATTCCTGTCCTAACAACTAACCACTCGCCTGTATTTGACAGCACTGATTCTAGCTCAAACAGCGCAGTGGTGTCGATTCTAAAGCTAAAAAGTGAACAGGATCGAAGAATTGCATTTTTCTTGTTTCGTTTTGGGTTATGCCATGCTCACGTTTTATTCACTATAATAAATTGAGCGTTTGGCATAATATATATATATATATATATATATGTTTTTATATGTTGATGTTTTTGTTTTCAAGTTATATGCTGTTTGCTAACTGCAAAAGTAAAACGTCAACTACCGGTGCAGATTACACGCTTCACAGCTCGAACGTTTTAAATAAAGCGGGTCCAGTAGGAGCAGTGGCCTCCATTTCCAACCTTGTCGTTTCTGATGCCCCTTTGAACATGTGCAAATCTACAAAAGGATCCAGCAAGCTATTAGTTTTAATAGGTTATATTATATAGTTATAGTTAATAGTTAATCACAGACTGTGGTAGGAAAGAAAATCGAAAACCACATTAATTTTCCTCATAAGGAAAAACGCTTACCCAGAAACCCAGAAGTCCTTATATGGGCATAATGGTGTACGCCTGGCGATGTCTATTCCGATGAGGCCTATTATTAGTAGCATTAAAAAGCAGGTAGACTTGACATCGATCCACAATTCTTCGGCTTCCCTTGTCCAAATTAGTTTTTTTACACTGATGTAATTGTTTGGAACAGCCTTCCGTTGGATATCCAGTGTGCACATATGAAAAAACATTTAAAAAAAAAAACAGATTAGTACTGTTTTCTGGAACAGGGTAACATCATTGTAAATAAATGTATTAACATCCTTTTTAATTCTGATATTGCCCTTTTTTATGTTATTTCTATGTTTTTATTCATTTGTGTATTGTGTTTTTTCTTAACATCATGGGACCATATTGGAAGAAAGTGTTTTTTATTTTAACATGTTATCCCTTGGATTGGTATTACTGTTTTTATGTCATGTAATCCAAGAATAACATCAATCAATCAATCGATCAATCAATTCCAAGAGTGGGGTTTAGTTACCGGGTGTGGGTGAACGGACCTTGGTTACACTAGTTCCAGTTTCTTTTTGCTGCAAGAATCGGTTTTGAACCCCTCAATTCAATTCAATTCAATTCAAAAGCCATAGAGGCCATACAATAATACATTTCAGTCAAACGCCCTTACATACGATTGGACTTCTTACCTTAATCTCACCCAATCAGTATGTTGAAAACCGAAACTCTGATGTCGTCAGAAAGTCAGCTTTGCGGTTATTGGCTGAATGTTTTCTAAACGGGTGACAAACGCTTTTTCATTGAGGGATTTCAGACTAATACTCACTGCAGAAGCTAGAGAGCAGTTTGAAGCTTTTAAGGCTTCACGGTGACTCTCTCATATTTCTAAAGAATACACCGAGCGAGCAGTGCCAGGGTTCATCGGTGAGTACAATGAAGGCATCAAGCAGTGTCATGGGAATATCCCCTCAGAGGATTGAACCATTCTCCACATACTTCCTCAAAATAGTCCAATGAAAACAATCACAAATAAATTATGTAGTTTACACTGAAGAGGCCTTTTTGTACACAACAAAAAAAATCATATTCACTCCTCTGTGCTCCCGATGATCTTAGACAATGGTCATTAACAAGTTTTATAGCAAAAATACCTACAAAAAAAGACTGATAAAACCTATGTTAATTGTTTTAAAACTATGTTGCTCAACGGAAGCACTGGCCCATAGAGTGGTTGTTTATTGATATAGTACTGGAGGCCACAGACTGCTAGATTTGATAAATCTCATGATCTTTCACAATCCACTACTAAACAATACCTTCCCAACTGAGGTTTGGCAATAGTGCCACACATCAAAGTAGAACTGACCTTGCATACCATACAAGGCATTGGATTAATGAGCCTGTGATATCATAACCCAACCCCCCCTCCGCACACACACACACACACACACACACACACGTCCAATCTAATTAAGATACAGTTTCTGTTCTCAAGTTGGCAGAAATAAAGACTATTTAATATTATCCATCCAAGCATTTGATTTAAAACGCTGGACAGTTCAAGCATGACCGTCCACATGAAGATATATCAGAAGACTGCATTTATCTACTGGGTGGGAGGATTAGTATAGTGGACCAAATGCCAAGAGAAAAAGCAGTTTATGAACCACTGATGCCACCATAATCATGTGTTATGTAACATTTAGATATCTATTCCTTTTTGTATTCCACCTCTGATGTTGTCTGAATAAAACAGGACTGATAGCAGAGGAGACCGCCTGCTGACAAAAATATTAGGAGGTTTTTGTGTCAGAACAGTAAGTTTGGAACATTGGAATTAAAGCTCACAATAGACTTAAAGGCAGGGTCAGTCGTTCTCGAGAACACTTGCTAACTTCTATCTCAAACAAAACAATATCCCTCCGCAGTGTTGCCCCACACATTAAAATGCATTACAAGGCCAAGTGGATTTGTTGTTGTGAGCAGTGTTTGCCACTTTGTTTGTTCCTGTTACCGGAGCCAGGGCGGTGTTAAAGTATCAGACTCTATTTTCAAAAGGCACAGATAGATAGATGTATGAAAGAAAATGTGAAAAGATATTTGGTGATTTTGTCAAAAAAAGTGTAATAATTTAGGTTACAATTACCTTGAAATAGCTGACTATACCTTTAATGGCTATATGTACAAAAGTTGAAACGTTAATATTGCAGCAAATAATTATTTATGTAGAGTAATTGCAGTATCTGTGTGTAATGTAATCCCAGCTCCTCTCTTCTGTGGCCAGCCATGCGTGCATGTTAGTGTGTGTCTGTGTGTGTTTGGCCCATGGAGCATTTACTTTGGTTCGAGTTGCTGGTTTGCTTAGTGTTAGTTAGTGCCTATGAGCCCGAGCCTGACGGACACTGACTTATTTATGGCCCTCGGGCTGGACTTCGCGCCTGTTATAGAGCCCTCCTTTTTATATTTTAGACAGCAATTAATAAAAATGGTGGAAGAATCTTCCTGCAACAGTTGTTCATCTCTCTGAAAAGACTAGTCTACATTTTTAATCAAAGTGATTCTGTCCTGCTAAATGTATTTCACCTATATCCTGCCTATTTTGTAAGTGTAAATGCGCTGAACCCTAAACAGAAGGGACTAAAAATAACTTACAAACCTTACTAAATGTAGTGACTAGGGATGGCACCGATATGATACGGAGATCGGAAATCGGTCTGATACTGACTTAAATAGCTGGATCGGTATCAGTGACAATTGGACAGTTTTATCTAATCTATGGGGCTAATCCAATTAAATTAGTGTACACACGTAGGTCTACTGTCAAGCATCAGCCATGTCTAACCTACCCAGGCCACACCATCAGTAGCAGGTTGCAGGTAAAATGCAGCAAAGTCCTAAAATAGAGATTGGCGGTCATTTACTTTGCAACTTAACTTAAAACTTAATTTAACACTGGAATCGGATCGGTACGATGTATCGGCCGATACTTAAAGTGCCAGTATCTCGAGCCTAGGTTTTAGGCCCATGCAGGGCTCTACTTAGTGACATCTAGTGGCAGAAAAACAAATAAATCCACTAAAACTAAATTATATTGTTGAGTGAACCAACAGGAATCAGATTTTCCGAGTGTAGCCACATTTGTGTGTATTGCGTGAGTCTAAATCATGCTGTAAAACTCCAAACAAACCCTCACCTTCTGTTTAACTTGATCAACCAATGTCACATGTGCTTCCCTTTATTGAAGGTCATCCAGGCCAAAAACACACAAAACTAACGTGTATATTTCACGTCTTGTCTACGTGCATTCAACGTGCACTTTACGTGTTCTCTACATGTGGTTTGCACGTCTAAACTTAACACGCAAACAACATGTAAAAAACAAAAATAGAAATATAATGTATTATTATTATTATTATTATTATTATTATTATTATTATTATTATTATTATGTCAACGTTACGCATGAGCAAGCAAGCGCACTATCTACCGCTGTGCTGTGATACCATGCCTGGCCTACAGAGGGCTGTCAGTGTATCGCACCCGTGCAGTCTGCACACGCAACATTATGTTTACTGTAACCGTAAACTCAAGGCCCAATCTGGGGCTCAAACCCCCATGCTCTTCCACCATGGACTGGAACAACCAGACCACTAGACTATCCTCGTGATGATACGTTCCCCTTCTCGTGCTCCGTGTCTGTTAGTCATGTTCCAGTCCATGTTTTCCCTGTGTTCTGAGTTTCCCCGTCTCTGTTCTGATCTCAGGTTGATTCTAGTTCAATCAAACAAAAAACAGTTTGTTTTCCGTTTTTTATTTATTTATTATTATTTAAAAGAAAATTAATCTGTTGGCCAATGTCATGTCTGCCTGTATTTAAGCCCTTGTGTTTTCCCCAGTTTCTTGTCAATCATTGTCGACGCATTTTTTAAAACCAGTTTCTTTTGAGTGGTGGTGTTGTATGTTTGTGTCTACGCCTCCTGTACCAAAATGACAATCCTGTGCATGTATTTTTCTATGGGACTGCCTGAAAATGTATCCTCTTACCATGATAGACAATGATTTCAAGCTAAAACATTTCTTTTTACAAGATGTATCATTGTGTGAATAATTGTGTCACGTTGACTTTTACAAACATTTGCACAAAGATTTATACAGTACCAGTTTGTTCAACTAACCCCACTTCACGTCAATTAGCACAGCTAATTTTGTAATCTATATATGAAAAATGTCCTGTGCTTGTTATTTTTGGCAAATCCAACAAGGAGTGTTTTCTTTTGATCACAGAAGTATCTCAGCCCTGCAGGGGAATTTAATCACCAACAACTTTTTGGCTCCGAAATAGAAAGTTGATTAAGAGAAAGGGGGTAGAGAGCAATAAAGTAATAAAAGTAAACCATACCTAAAAAGAGATCATTAAGATAACATATTGCTAGTGGCTAAACGTTACATTGCTATGTATCTGGGACACTGGAGATCTCGAGATAGTGGAAGCTGGGTTAATTCAGGCCCAATACTGTGAGACAGTCTGAGCAGGGAAACCTACATTGTGAGCCTGTAAACGTGGACAGATCGGTTAACTTCCAGATATGTTGAACCTTTGTTAACCCTCCTCAAACAACAACAATCTGCAAACAATTATTTTTAACTTTTATTTTTATTTATGGAGCTATATTGATTTTAGGAAGCTACAGACTCAAGAGTTTAACAAAAGTTCAGAAAAAAAAACTTCCTGGCGGGGCAAAGATGTATACAAGGTGATTGTTTCCATAGGCATTCAATATGAATTTCTAAGGAAAGTGCAACTTAATTTACATTTAATGATATAGTCAGCTATTTCAAGCTAAATTTAAGCTAATACACTTTTTGGTCAAATAAACAAATATCTCCTTGCATTTCGCTAGCTTACAGTTCTCTGTGCGTGTTGAAAACATAATCTGATACTTCTACACAGCCCTGGCTCCATAAATATGAACATAAACAATGTGGTGGTGAACATCGCTCGTATCAACAAAGCCGGTGTACTACGCTTTGCTTCACAAAGAATTTCGACGTGTGAGGCGGCGTCGCAGAGGACCGCGGAGCGATACTGATTTGATTTGAGCTTGAAGCTAGCAAACGTTCTTGAGAATGACTGACCCTGCCTTTTAAACCTGCTTTTATATATTCTGCATTGCAATGCACAGTACTGTGTGTCTGACCAATTTACTTTTAAATTAAAATGTAACGTTTTGCTACCTTGCAAAAAAGGGAAAATTAGATTACACTTTTATTGAAGCCTAGTATACAAGACCTTGCAAAGTATGGCAGGGAGTGAGATACACAGAGGACAATGCACGTGTGCAATCAGGCTACTCAGTACCTGGGTACAGGTGTGTAAAACTAGGGGTGCCTCTGAACATGATCTAGAGGGTGGAGCTGCATGGTAATCCTGGCCAGGTGTAGACGTCACACATGTATTGCAACTATACTGCACATAATGGGTTCTTTAATGGATCTGGGGGGCTTAATATTGATGCAAGGAAGCTATAATTGGAGTCAACACATATCCTTTATTATCTGGAAGGCATGAAGATGCTCTGTCCAAAATGACAAACCTAGAAGAAAACCTAGCGAAAGCAACTAAATCTACTTCATGAAGTAGCAACTTCCATTTGTTAGCATATACAAATTGCTTTATAGCTTTAATTCACTGCATTGCTTATGTTTTAGCTAACCTTTGCAGCCTAATGCAGTTGAGACCTGTTGACATCCAATATAACCGCTCAAGGGGAGACACTCAAGGTGAGTTATAGCTTATACAGAAGACTAGGAAGGGTGTCAATGAATTGAATAAAGAACTATCCCTTTAAAACTGCTGTATACTCTTGTGGCTCTATCGGCAACATATTCAGCCAGCTCCTGCTGTGTGCAAGCTGTGAGGCTGTGAGAAACAGCTGCTTAGCCTTTAGATCAATAAATCACCAGCTAGCTTCTCCTTTATCTGCGCTTCCGCCATTTGTAATGGCAGAGGTCCTAACTGTTCTGAAAGCGCTCCTGCTGGTTTTACAGTGATGTAGATAATGGCAGTTAACCCGAACAGAACAACTCGAACTCAAAACAAATATCGCGCAATCAAATCTTGTCCTGTGAGAGAAATTCATTCTCATAAAAAGGCGAGGATTAGCCGTGAAACTGAAAGCAATCATTTATGTCATTTCACCGCAAGAACGTCCCCATCCACCATTGACCCCCTAAAGGCGATGTTTAACAGAGATCTTATAATTTGTCGTAAACAGCCAGTACGTGCGTTAATTTTGAGAATGACGCCATGCGTAAAATGGTTAAATAAATACGAGACCCATGCAGCTGAACCCGTGGCCGGCGACACCGGTAAATAATTAAGAACACATACATTAATTTCAGTGTCATTTTTATTAGACGAATATAAAGAATAAATAGCAGTATACTCTTAATTTACATGATAAAACAACACGCCAATATACAGCTGTAGGCTATCATCTGCTAAATAAAAATAATCTCTCCACCTTTATCGCTGAGGTCGCTTTGTGTTTATCCACAAAGGAAAATAAACTGACATGCCCCTTCTTGGTATTTATAAATATAAAATATATTTAACCACTATTATCTACAAATAAAGTAGACTCTCTGGTTACACGTAATACTGATTTTCGTACAGCGAACGTAATATATACACACATATATTAAAAGTCACCTCACAGACATGAACTACATTCCTACACTCGGTAGTGCATGTGAAACTTGAGAAAATATAACAACAAAACAAAACAGAGATTGATTTATTCTCGTCAGAGAGTCTCGGTTTCAGTTAGTAGAACAGGAGCATTTGCACTCCGTGATCACCGGGTAAAGCACCGGGATCCAGGCGCACTTGAACCCGCCTCTTCTCTGCACGCACCTCCACCGCAACACCGTCAGGTGAGCAGAGCTAGCGGGTTTACAAGACATCCCTTCTGGCATGGAGCACGACCTTTTGCTAAGGCAGCTGCCGGCGCGGACGTACCGCGGCCAGAACCGGGCGCCGAGGTCGTTCCATGCGTACACCACCGGGCAGAAGGAGTACGCCCACAGCCACTGTTGCAGCCGGCGCCTGAGCTTATTGCTGGGTTTGCTCTTCTTGCCCATCTGCGCGTCGAAGTCCATCGCCCGGATCTCCTTGGGCATGATGCCGCTAGGTTTCTGGAGTTCGTAGTCCTCCTCGCCGAGATTGTCGTTGCCGGCGTGCCTGTCCTCGGGGGGTGAAACGGACAGAAAGCGGCCGTCAAAGTCTCCCAGGTGGACCCTGAGCTCGGTTTCGTTAAGGTCCCGTTCCCGGGGGTCGTACATAGGATCGGGGTCCTCCTTTAATTCCACCAGGGGCAAACTGTCACTCGGGATGGGGCGGAGAAGATAGTAGTGTTGACCCATCCCTTTCCCCCCAAGCAGACCCAGAGACAAGACCAACAGGTACATGGCCACAAACGTCCGAGGTGGGTCCATATCTGGGTAGCAGCTTGGTCAATATATGCCTATCTAGACAGAAGACTTAACGGTAATATTGCGGTGAACCAGTTTTTAAAAAGGTGAGAAATGTTTTCCAGAGTGCGCAATTACGCGCCAGTCCTATCCAGAACGTTACGCGTGCGGCGATACTGCACGTTTTATCACAGCAGTGAGAGTATCCCGCTCCAAAAAGTACCTCTTGGTTAGACGTCACGACGGAATTCCGTGCCAGATTCGTAGACGTATAACGATGGCATCTTTAATGTGCCAATTCCTGCGGAGCTTTCAGTGGCTCTGCCGCGCTGGAGTGCGGATCCCTTCTTGTCAAGTTTCCTTCGCTCGGTTTCTGCATGGCTCTTTCCCATTCGTTCCCGTTGGAAAGTCGTAATCATGAAACCTGCAGCCGAGTTATATTCTCACAGATCAAGATGTATTTCATAGTCAACGGAATGCGGGTTTGTTTGAGGAGCCCCCGACCCTCCTACTCCACACAAGACGCCTCCTCTCACAAAAGGGGCGTGATCGGCGGGTGAGGGAACGTGTTTGCAATATTTTCGCCCTCTATCGGTATTTCTGCCACCCATACCTATCCGCTGGCAGAAAGGTGAATCCGTATAGTCAGTCGGTTGTTTGGTCCATTAACATTCATCTAAAAAGATGCAAGACTTGACTGCAATTTCTAAGTTAACATATGGTCAATGTATCTTTGTTGCTATTGTTGTATAGGCTAGTTGTTCTATTATTTGTGTTAGGTATTATTTATTTGTAATGTTTTGAAGTTCGTTTTTGCATCATTACTTTTTTCAAGTAGAACAATTTCAACAACAATGCCATAGCAACTTCTCAAACTTTCACAACGAATAGACATTAAATCCCTAAATAAACAGCTTTCACTGAGCTCAAAATCTGCAACCCTCTCAAGTCAAACACTCTAGAAATCAATATTTGAAAGTAATTTTATGGAAGGATTTAGCCACAAACCAGCCACTTAGATAAACACATCGCTGGTTCATGTTCAATGAGCTAATTCCCAAAATTCTGGAAAATGTCAGTTTTATTTTTATCTGACCAGCACATATTATGAGATAAAACCCTATTGTTAATCTAGTGCATTCAATATACTATAAGAGTATAGGCCATATGGAACACAAACGCATGCATGTATATTGTACATATGCTTGTTTTTTAAATGGTGAAATCATTGCTTTCATGCCCACTGATTTTGAAATATGCATATTGGAATTCATAGATAGATAGATAGATAGACAGACAGACAGACAGACAGACAGACAGACAGACAGACAGACAGACAGACAGACACATATTTACATTTATATTGCATTCCATTTACAACATAACATTTACAGGTTTATGGAAATGGTACGTTATGCATGGTAATACACTTTCACATTTTATAGTCAAATTTATTTGAGAAGTGACCGAGATATGAAATGTGAATATGTTTCTATTTAATTAAGTCTGACTTAACTGGGACTTGTTTTTGTTTCAGATAATCCCCTCCTACTGTTTCACCACAGGAATATTGTGAAAGTGAAATATTCACCTTTAAAAAGACAGACGCCAGACTAATACGGGAGTTTGCATTCTTAAAGTAATCCAAAGACTGTTTCGTTTCCTTTACTCATAAGTCAACATAATGGCCTTATATCAGGGGCTGGTCTTTGAGACTTGTGCTTAAGGATATGCCTTGAACCTGAATATGTTTGAGGCTATTAGAGTCTTCCCTGCTGATTTCTCATTCAGGGAGTAAAAACAGATGACCTTGTTGGCAGACACCTCCAACACAGGTACCAAGAAAATGCACGCTCAGGAAACCGAGCACTTCGGGAAGCACACCCACACACACACACACAACAGCAAGGGCTCAGTCACTCTCTTGATTTTGTCTGCAAAAGAATACGACTCGCTTGGTGCAAAGGAATTGATGGACATTTTCAATGTCATTTTCTGTGATCGCCTGTGACGTACTCAAATGTGGAAATATCAACTTTCATGTAATTCATCTGGACTCGTCTAAATACACATTTGGTTCTCCTCTAGCAATTTCATAGATGTAATGGAAGTTAACAACCTTACCTAAAAACAACCCAACTCACATTGTTGAAAGAGCCATTTTCATCATTTTCACAATGCACTACACTATCGTGTATTTCACATCATGCAGGGAGACTTTCTAACGTGTGTTTGATTTGAAAATATGAAGCTGAAGTTAGTCAGTAAATAAACAGAAATACACAAACATTTAAAAACTAACCCCTTATAGTGACACTTCTGCATTTGTGTTTACTGTAAATTGCTCTTGTGGTGGAAATCAGTATTACACAAAAGGTTCCTTTTCATAGCTACATAAAGCTGAAATTGCTGGATCTAGTGGCCGATTTAACACAATTAAGGAGATAATGGCTGAAGAATAATTTTATAGTTGCTCTCATTCAAATGTGTGTTGAGGTACAGTGTATACACAGTAGTATTTACTCAATGTAGTCACTGGTGGCAATCTGGCAATGAAAACAGCTGACTGGGAACCCCAGAAAACAGCATACGCTATCGACTCACATGTTTCCCACCAGTGACTAATGGAAGCCTGAGACAGATGAAATGGGTTTGTGTTTGTGCTGGCGCCTTGGAGGTGTGCAATTTGGTAATTTGTTAAGCACCCTTTCCACTCCTCCGCGACCCTAAAACAAACAATCACTGTAACACAGGCTCACTGAGAGCCAATTTACAATTAATCGCTACCTTTGACTGCAGTAAAGGTGATAATTGTAAAACTCTTAACACATGGAACATTTGTATGTCTCACACTTAGAAGAATGTACTCATTCCCGGGACATTTGCATTCAGAGGTGATTTATAAAAGCATGTCTGTGTCTCACAGCCACATTAACACTATTGTTTGTGCATTTTGATTTAAAGCTGTTGGCAATCGAGGTTTATTATCTGATTGACCTTAATCAAACCAGGCAGCTCAGTCAAGAGTAAAAAAAAATGCATTAAGACGGTCTAGCGAAAACGAGAGAAGGCATTAAGTGGGCTGCAGACTTCGACGGAAAGCCAACAATAACTCACGAAAAAACAGAAGGTAGTATTTTCCAACTGTCAAACTCCACTCATCCATCTTCTGGACAAGAAGCACACTCTTATAATGATTGCTGGTGTTTAACAAGCAGTTTAATTAGAACCGTTAGTTTGATTTTCCCATGCTCATACAGTTTTGCTGTGCTCAAGGCACAACATTCATGGTGTGTGTGTGTGTGTGTGTGTTTATTCCATACACAGTAGTCTCTGTAAAGGTTTAGTAGACAGCAGACAAAATACACGGACTATTAAGTGTGCAATATCTCACAGCTATTTAAACACCCAGACGGCTAAAGTGAATGTCCTTGTGTAGAAGGACTTTTAGTGTTGTATTCTTAAATTTACATTTGGGTTTGTAGATCTTTAGTTAGTGGATAATAAATGTGTTCATTAGTTTGATTGTAGATGGCCGACCCACCTTGCTCTCAACCAGGTCATTGGTTCATAACATGTAAGCATCTACCCTATTATTTGAACTGGCCATAAGGAGACTTAAGCAACAATGAGCACAGTAACTGTACATCTTGCTCAAGTATGCTAACTGCAGTATTCAAACCCATGACGTTAAGGCTGGGAGACGACCACCATAGATATACCACTATCTGTCCATCATGGTCACCCCAATGACACAGTTTAAGGCAGAAGTACTCTCCTGTAACACCCTGAGGTATTTGCCAGAAACAAATTTGATGTAGTTTTAAACAGTCAAATTAAAAACCTGCGCGTACTATGTGCTAGTGCAAACCTTCGGCCTTCGCCAGCCAATAGGGATGCATCCTGTATAACGTCATCACTGACGATGTGTGGCCATTACTTTACCTGTGAGCATTATGCTAATGCTAACACGGAAGTTATCATTAGCATAATTTAAGGCAGTGGTTTTCAAACTGTGGGACACAGGTATGTCACTGAGTGGGAATGAGCCATTGAATGATTAAAGAATATAAAAGGCTTCCACGCTTTACTATTGTGTTGTTGTTGGTTGGTCATGAGTAAGGTTGCGACAAAATAGCCTACTTGTTCCTGATTGGATGAAATGCTTTTTAGCTGTGTGCACACCATAGATTCTGGAGCGTTCTGCTCAAACATATTTGGTGCACACACACACACACACACACACATATAGCATTAGCTAAAATTGATAGGTTGTTGAAAATTATGTTACCGGTGCCTTTTGTTTGGTGGGTGTCTAAATAGGTTAGTCCTCTCTGGGTGGGTCCTAGCACAAACAAGCTTCGCAGTTAAGGCCGTGTATTGATAGGCGGCAGTGTGCAGCGTGCCTGGGCCCAGAACATCATGACTTCATCCATGAACAGGGACCTCTATGTACCTCCTAAGTCCAAGTCCATCTACCTCTGTTGGCTTTTCACAACACACACCTCCTCATTTCCACCTCTCTACTCAAGGCCAGCGTGATATCATTTGATAATTTACCAGAAAACAGAGTTAAATAGCATCGCCTCGTAAACGTGGATATTATGTTCGCTTATTATACATGTTGATTATTCAACACGTGAGATACTGTGGACATGTGCAATGCAATTGTGATGAACCTCTTTCGCTCCATTTGTTTTTACCAACTTGGCGGCAGTTAATTTGTTCCAAAAATATGAGCCCTAATTGGCTGGTGTTTATTTCTGCAGCGGAGAAGTGTCCTAAGTGTTTTTTAGCAGGTTGTTTTTGACGCGTCTCAAGGGGGTGGGGGGCTCAGTCTGCCGCACTGGGAGGTGTCTTCCGTGGAAAAAAGGACAGACTCACAGAAATAAATAAGGTCCTTTTATACAAAACTTGGTGGCATACTGTGTTTGTGTGAGGTTGGCACCAGCAACCGTGTGACCTCATGAGTGTTGACTCACAAGGCAGATGAGTGATGCACTCGAGCCTTATGTTTATATTTGACTTGCCTCCCGTTAAACACACCCCTCTCCCCCCTCCATATTAAACAAGTGTTTCTGCAGCATGGGAAGGCTCCATTTATCCCCCATCACCTGCCGTCACTCCGCACAGCTGGCAGGGGTGCGTGCATGCATGTTGAGCGATCTGCTCCATACTAAGGCGCTATATAAATGCAGTCCATTTACCATTCTCTACCTCTTCCTACTCGGTCGCTGTTTCCTTCATGCGCTAGAACGAAGGACGCAAGACTACCGTAGACATGTGTGTGTGTGTTTTATATGTGAGTGAGTGTGTGCGATGTGCAGCACACACTACACGACTGTCTTGTAATCGGGCGTCTTGGCGGCGTCGTGTCATTCACACCACAACAAGAGGGGGTCACACACTGCAAGATGCTCCACACGACCAAGTCAAACTGGAGCTTGGAGATCATAGAGGCCTATCCTTCCAGTAGCATTCCACCTCGTTAGCAAGGAGCCGGTACATTCTTTCAATAACATTTCCCATCACTGATGTGTTTAGAATTGTGAAGCGTTATCGACAAGGGATACGTGTGTCAGAAAGACTAGAATTACTCCAGTATCTGCGTGTTTCTTCAAGCAGTTCAAATGATTACAAAGGCTATCACTCCTCCCCCCTTGGTTTCATCTCGCCCTTGTCCTGCGCTCTCATTGGCCGTAGGCCGTCGCTGTTGTCCATACCAGTCACAACACCGTTGACACTACAGGATTGGGATTCCCCATACATGTCAAGATATTTAACCCGCTAAATATCCAGTCAGGCCCTGCATCGCCCACATGTCCCCGACACCTTCTCTTGGTGCGCTCACACTACAGGGGAGCCGGCTGTGATTCCCCTCTGAGCTGGAGCTTCCGTCTGCGAACCTATAATGACTTTATGGGCATGATAAGCTGTCGACACCTCCCGTTATCTCTCACACCACCGCTACACGTTAGCTTGGCGCTGTGCGAGCGCGCGTGGCTGCTGGGAAAGACAAACAGGAAGTTGCTGTTGTATTTGTCTCCGGGAGGCTTCCTGCTTCCGTGTTTGACCAGGAGCCTCTTCTTCTGCGCTCTATAGAGACACTGTTTGACCAGGAGCCTCTTCTTCTGTGGTCTATAGAGACACTGTTTGCCAGAGCAGCAGGGGTGCTGGCAGAGAGAGTGTGTGTCTGTGTGCTTAGCTGCTAGTGTGTGTGTGCGTGTGCGTAGCTGGTAGAGTGTGTGTGTGTGTGCGCGTGTGTTTAGCTGGTAGAGTGCGTGTGTGCGTGTGCTTACCTGTTAGTGTGTGTGTGTGCGCGTGTGTTTAGCTGGTAGAGTGTGTGTGTGCTTACCTGTTAGTGAGTGTGTGTGTGTGTGTGTGTGTGTGTGTGTGTGTGCCTGTGTTTAGCTGGTAGAGTGCATGTGTGCATGTGCTTTCCTGTTAGTGTGTGTGTGTGTGCGCGTGTTTAGCTGGTAGAGTGCGTCCGTGTGTGTGTGTCATTATAATAGGCCGCTTTATCTTCGGAGATGGAGCTACAGTAGGTCTACCGTACCACAAATGCAGAGTACTGACCAGACGAATCCCGCTCAGTTATTCGTGGAAAGTTGGACGAACTAGTTATGAAAAGCTCACATTATATTCATTCTGTATGTCTGTATTGTAATACAGATACCAGTACTGCTGCGTTGAAAAGCTTATAAAGTGTCTCTGTTAAATACCGCAGCTTACCATTCCCCCATCAACAAGCTAGTTAGCCTAACTTATAGCCTAGGTAAACAAACACAGGAACCTGACAGAAATTTGACAAACTGACATTTTTTATTTACGATATTAACTGTAGTGGTAGGCCTCCTGTACATGGTTAAACCCAAAGCAGAGCAGTTGTGAATTTTACGAATGTTTACTCGTTTAAAACGCCTAACTCGCTGCGCTGCAAATGTCAACTCCGAGTCTATTTCGGGGAGCGGAGTTAGTGGCAACATTGATGTTTTGACGCCATCAGACTTGTCCCCACCATTAACAATAAATAAGTAAGCGCTTCACTGGATGCTTACGGTGGACTGATCCTACAGTTGCCTAGTCAGTGCACGGTCACGTGTACTTTGAATGATGCTTGACGCAAGGAGCAGCAGCACTAATTAAAGTTTTTTTTGATGACATACTCAACCTTTAACCTATTTTACCAATCATAAGATCACACTGATGCAAGCCTCCTGCTGCACATGCGTAGTAGAAGTATAACCTGTGAGGAAAATGCCTTTTTAAACATTATTTTGGGTCACCAAATGTTTTAAGTTGTTTTTATCAGATTTGTGAGATTGTATACGTGCATTTATGGCCCAGTGACCCTTGAAAGGGCAGTTCAGGCTCATTCCTCATTCTATTCATCAGGGTCTTCCTAATAACTGCTCTGAGTCGTTTCAAAGATGGCTGCCGAGTGGAGAGACAAGCTTATAAGGACCTTGGAGGAAACCAGACAAATTGTGCTTAATGACTGGCGGTTGTTTGCAGAGAAACGACTGCTTTGTGCTTTGTTGCCCCCTGCCAGGGTCTCAGTGGGGGGTAAGAGTTACGTGCCATGCCCCCCCTCAACGCACACACACCCTCACGTCCCAGGTCACCCTCTGAGCCGTAGACACCATTTTATTAGATGGGGGAGCGGGGGTGTTGACAGGGCTGTTTAGGTCGCAGAGCACTTTTCTCCAGCGTTTGTTGCTAGGCTGCAAAAAAAAAAAAAAAACGCATTGACGACTCTACCGCTGTTCCAAAAGTTTAACCGTTTTTAACTGAAAGCACCAGGTGTATGCATTTGTACTGAAAGTAGGCGCTCTCAGCACTAAAACACATTTGGTGGACACACACCCTAAAGGTAGTCAGCTATTGCAAGCTAATTGTAAGCTAATATACTTTCTGACAAATTCACCAAATATCTCCTTGCATTTTGAGATCTTAAGCTGGTTAAATGGTAAATGTATATAGTGCTTTTCTAACCTTTCGGCCACTCAAAGCGCTGTACAGTATTGCCTTACACTCACCCATTCACACACCGAGTACACACTAGACGACCCTAACAATTGACAAAACGTAAGAAACCACACACTTAAAAAATATGTTTTTACTGTTTTGATCGTTATGTTTGTTGAGGGCAACAGTCTGGCCAAAACAGCACCCCACACACCAACCAATTATATTCCCGAATAACCCAGTCCTGAATTCCAAACCCGGAAATCTTGTTAATATCCAGCAAGAAACAACGTGACTTTAGTGTAAACAAACGAGCTTTCGCAACTGTTTCTTCAGAATGTTATGAAGAAAGATGTCCACTGAAAATACAGTGGACATCTTGACACTTGGTCAGGACTTAGTGGAGGTTTGAACCAGCAACCTCTCGGTCTCCACACTCTACCGACTGCGCCACTGACGACCGAACACATCCTAACATCTTCCTTGGACGTGTCATATGGTGTGTGTCACTAGGTAACCATGACAGCTAGCTACAGTCTTGATTAGAAGTGCAACGTGTGGATGAGGAAATGAAAAATGTAAATAAAATATAGAGTATTAGTAATATTAACAATGGCATACATCTAGATATATTATAAAGTTAATACATAAATAATATACTATTCAAGAATACACAGATCTTATGTATCATCTTCGTATTATACCAAAAATTACCAGATGCATTTGTTTAATTGCTTTTAAGATGACATAAGTATGCTGTTTAACTGACTCATTACTCCTATTGCATTAGCTGTGCATTACCCATAATGGAATCCTGTGTCAGTTTCTCTACAGTGGAACTGAATTACTTTTAATTAATTTGAACATCTAAAATGGAAAAGGTTAATCAATTGCTAATCAGTGCAACTGCGCTGAAATCCAACCTTTTTGTTAAAGGTTGAATTTCCACTCATTCCAGGCGTCTCGGAAATAACCGGAGGAGACTTTTTGACAAAGCTGGAGTCTGTCTGATTGCTCCCCGAGGAGACATTTTCCACCCAAGTGTCCCACAAATGACATGCTAGATGTAATGTAATACGCCGTATTCAAGAGATGGCTTTTAAGCTGCAAACACACTACTACCAGCGCCATACTGTTGGCTCCAAGTTTAATCACAATGTGTGTTTTTTTTTGTTAGAAATACATTTAGTTGCATCAGGATCACACTAGCGAAGAAAACATGGTTTAGGTATCTGGTTAAGCGTTGTGACCTGACCAATATGAACATGCTGGAATCAACATATGTTGTATTCTGCTGTGATGCACAAGCCCACATATTTTGATAGGAACCCTGCATGACTGTCCATGACTGGAAACATGGACATAGAAGAAACGAAGAACATTTGCTTCAGTATTATCTGATATAGTGGACACCTTTGTGGGGAAATGTTTCCCCAAGAATGGCATTCCTGTCATGGAAAGAATATAAAAACTATTTTGCAATACAGTTAAAAGCTAACAATCTTTTTATCCTGCTATAATGTGACACAAAAATGCCAAGAACAATAGAATATCTAAGAAACTATAGTAGTATTTGGATAATTCTAATTCTTCCCAGGATTCAGGGATGGCGACAAGACAAGAATCCCTGGGCCAGGGATAGAATTTAACATTTTTAGAACCCCAATCATGCGTCAGAATAAATCATTATACGACTATCCAAGAACAGGTCATAATGCTTTATTGTTCAAATTTAGTTCGTAGCTAGGCCACTTTCAAACCACTATGATGTCATTTTTGTTCCCCGTGCAAAACCAAAGTAGCAGACAAGATTAAACCAACTGTCGGAAAATGCATACAGCAAAATTAAAGGACAAACGTTCACTAGTAGTGGTCGTGCTCACTCACTTTTCTGTAGCCTACGTGATCTGTTGTTCCCTAGCTGTTGCGAATTTACTGATGACGTCCTTAAAGTCAATATTTTGAGCTAGATCCCTTTAGTCTAAAGGGATCTAGCTCAAAATATTGACTTTATTGACCGGATCACCTGCTATCCTTCGTCTAAAGTTTAGACGAAGGATAGCAGGTGATCCGACCTGTCCTTGCTGAAGGGCATAGGCAAGCTTTTTTTTTTTTTTTAAGTAGATTTAGTGCGCTTTGTAGAAAGCATTAATTAACTTCATCAATGCAATTCTTGTATTTAATACCAGTGCAACTGTCTCAATAGTATTTCATTGTAAAGATGAGTAATTATGTTTGAACCGGGGCAACTTTACTGGTTGCCCCCCCTTCCTGACAGCGTCACTGATGATGGCCCTATGGTCATAAAGTTATCAACCCAGTAATAAAAGTAATTTACTCAAGCAGAGCTTTACACTGATAAAGATGTAACCGCTTTAGATTTACTAATGGTATTTAGAAGCCGGCGCAACTGTTTTTCCTCGAGGAAATCTAGTCGGACGGATGACTTGCCATGTTGTGACATGGCAATTTGGCACGCAATAGCAGCAAGGTCCACTGATCAAAGCAGGCGCAGGAGTCAACAGGACAATGATACAGCTCCCGCAGCCACTGAATACACCACTGTGAAACGCTCTGAAGACTTTCATGTCTTCTAGGAACCGGACTTCATTTCGACAAATTCCTCCCTCTGCATCAGATTTGTTCATTTTAAGTTGCGTACACAACTGGGAAAGGGGAGGGGGGGGGGGGTGCTTTGGGGATCAAAGAGGTTCTCAGACAGGACGGTTGGCGTTTGACCGCGAAACCTCTCACGTTTTGTCCCTCCCACCCCCGACTAGAGAGGATTCTGGGTGATACTGAGCCAAAAGACAGGACCAGTCACCAGCTGAGTGACAGGAAGGTGTGGAGGGGGTGGGGGGGGGGGGGGGTGGGACGGGTGGGGGGAAGGGGGGGGGGGGTTGAAAGCAAACAACACACTGACACTGTGATGTATGTTGGAGCACACAGGGTGAAGAACAGAGAACCTTGAGATCAGCGACCAGAATAGTTTCTCCCAATGTGGCCGCTTGCTTTATTAAAGCAAGAAATACTAAGGCTGCTCTTAAAATGCCCATATGGAGGCAAACGAAAGGAAAGCGTTCCTTCACTCATTGTTGTGGAGAATAAGACGATATTCAAACGCCGTATTTCCTCCCGTACAGTGTGCCATTATCTCTGCGTGTAACCTGTGGCTTTCACAGGGACTGGAGACGATCTCAAGAAACAAACTAAGGCCCCGTCACACAGGATGCGCTTCATGCAGTGAGAGGCGTCTTTTTGTTGTCTATGTTCAGAACGCGTTTTGTGTGTTGCTTATGCGCCCTGGGCGCCCCTCGTTTAAACGCCGGTTACTTTAAAAATATTCAACTCTGAGCAGAAAAGCACCCGGTGTTTTTATCCTATTATCCAATCAAATTATCTGAGACGGGGGGGGGGGGGGGGGGGGGGGGGGGGGGGGGGGGGGGGGGGGGGGGGGGGGGGGGGGGGGGGGGGGGGGGG
>JAODOY010030418.1:0-22411 GCA_025399855.1 Forbesichthys papilliferus | reverse complement strand
TGTTTTTCTATTGTTGTGACTTAGATGAAGTTCAGAGCACATTTTATAACCAATTCATGCAAAACTCCACGTAATCCCAAGGGGTTCACATACTTTTTCTTGCAACTGTATATATATAATAATCTCACATTGTGCTGTGTCGAGCAAAGGATGGATAAAGACATGATTGGTTCCTTCAAGTTTTGAAAATACATAATTAAGTAATGATAAACAGTGCGTCTGTGTTACCATAGCAGTGTTTGTGTTTTTTACATGTCTTACATTCAATTATATTTGGTTTACATTGTGTTTATGTGCTTACAATTGGCACAGTAATGCCACACAGAGATTATAGGCGATGGCGAGACTGAGATTTCCTTAGCTGGTTGAATTTGCCTCGATCAACTAGATTTCACTATAACTTTAGCATTTGAATGTCTGGCAGTGTTTATATGGAAACCCTGTCTTATTCCACTAATATTTTATTCTCGTAATTTTCGGAATATAATACAGGTTGTGTCAATAACATACTGTAAATCCTGAAAACCTAGCCTTACATTCCCATATTAGTTTTGTAAAGACCACACTGGCAACCTAAATCAAACATAATGCTTTTCAGTTCTCAGATTTGAGGTAATATACTATAATTTTGATGTAAAACTAAGATAAAATGTCTGTGCAGAGAAAATAGTCCCAGTCAGCAGTTGAGGATGTTGGGGTCAAGCCCATGTGTCTGCTATATCTGTGCCGTCTATTGTCACTTGGCAGAGAATAACACATGGTCATTGTGTCAAAAACAGCCTGCTCGAGTCAGGCCGTTAAGACATTCTGTCTCTACAACGGACACTGGCATACAACTGCAAGTTGCAACTTTCACTGTCATAATACAGTGATATAATGATTTGGCATGATTAAAAACAGGGTCAGTCATATTGAGAACATTTCAAAAGCTCAGACTTGAAAATATCTTCAAAGGCTCAAATCAAAATAATATCCCTCCGCAATGCCGCCTCACACATTGAAACACATTGTGAAGCAGAGAGTAGTACTCTGGTAGTACTACGGCTTTATTGCCGTGAGCGGTGTACGCCACTTTGTTTATGTTCCTTTTATGGAGCCAGGACTGTGTACAAGTATCTGATTATTTTTTTCATAGCGAAATGCGAGGATATATCTGGACAATTAGCTTCCAATAGCTGACTATACCTTAGTAAATTATAGGTCGCTAACATGAAATCTAAGTAAACCATTGTGTTGTCCACATTAAATGGGACCTCAAATGTGTTTACTAATCAGGCATACAGACAACATGTTTTGGTGTGTAACAGTATGAGGTTAAAGTAAAAGGTATTGTCTCAAGGCTCTTAATTCCATTATGCTTTCTGCCAACTCTTTAATAAAAATCAAAGAACTAAAAGGTTTTGTTTTGAGATGTTTCACACACAAACTACAGACAAACTGACAGGAACCATTTGTGTGGCTGCTGCCTATTGGTTAAAAAACTCCCATAGCAGAGTTGACTCTAAGTCTCTCATCTGGAGTCATGAATGACTTCCATGTTTGTATTCTGAAAGCAGAAGTCCCTAACTGCCAAGGATAGATTGTACATGTCCTGAATACAGCTATTCCTCTGTTCAGCCTCAGAATTGCAGGCCTGCTATTCTATGGATATTAGATTAGCCCAGCAGTTTAGATTACAAATTCTATTAACGTAGACTGGTTTAACTAAGGTGGCACAGGCAGGCGTAATACATGGTTCATGGTCCTGAATTAGGCTGTTGAATTTCCCCTCAGGAATGAATAAAGTGCTATTCATCTTCTCGTATAGCAAGAAGAATGGCCACTTACTGTACTGCACATGCACACTGATACACAAAGTGTACTGCTGCTCTGTAAGCAAACAGTGGTGACATTAAAGTAGCGGCGTGTCTGACGTGTAGGAGGAGACGAAGAGGGTTCGAGGAGCAGGATGGAGGAGAGCTCCTCGCAGGACAGAGTGAGAGGCTCCACAGAGTCTGTGGCCACCGTCACCAGTGAGGAGTTTGTACTGGTCCCGACAGACCATACCGCCTCTCCCAAACCCCGCCTCAAGGTGCGTAGACATGTCTGTCAGACTGCTTGACTGTCCGTCTGTTGGCCCGCATGTTTGACCCTATCTGTCTCCAGACATCCTGCGGCCTCAGTGAGCAGCTGGAGAAGGCTATGGAGGAGGTGCTGGGAGAGGAGGAGCAGAAGGAATCAGAAGTCTTCAGAGACCAGCTTCTGGAGACCAGCTCCCCAGGTACCAGACCTGTAGCCTGGCTCCGCCCGACTATGCTCTCAGCTCAATTTATTTATCTGAGATTACAGTGTGTAAACCCTGATCACTTTACGGTAGGTTAGTGTATGCACAGCCACACGGCTGGGGTCTGGTTACACCAGTCTACCAGACCTGGGGCCTCATTTATAAAACTGCGTAGAGGTCACGTGAAAATGTTGCGTATGAACAAAACACAAAGTGCATGCGCACAGATTTATGATTTATACAACATGCGCATGCACATCCCACGGCAGATTTTCTTTATAAATCACAATCTACTCGCGCACGTGAATGAGTGTCTTGTCCCACCCATTGAACGCCCACACGCGCCTACAGTATCAACGGTCACTGAAACGCCCAGAATTAAAATGAATTGATTAATTTAATGAAGGCAAATCCCAACAGCTAGATAATGGCTAGATAATATGTAGAAAAAAACATATTGGAAATTAAAAACACATCTGTGAAAATAATACTGGTGAACAGAGTTACGTATACAGAATAAAACCAATTAGTTTAGTATGGAACTTTCTGAAATGGTGTCCTATGATTTACACAATTATTGTATAATCAATATAATTGTTAATGTTCCCTAACACACTGAAACTAATGAAGCCAAAATTATAGTAAAAATACAAATGTGTAACTGTAATACTTATATTCAGCACGAAACAACACACACAAGTAATGGATTATGTAAAAGGGGGCGGGGCATAGTGCCAGTAATTCACTCCTTTTGAGAGAACAAGAGATTATTTTAATTAGCGCTTTATTTGCTCAGTAATGTTTGGCGATCTGAAAAAAAGTGGCATTTTCTGGTATGAATATAAATAAATGATATTGTTTTAAACATTGTTGGCTGTCTATTTTACATGCATCATTGGTTGCCTTAGTAAATATAATTCATGCCTGCTAAGCTGTTTCTAATGATAAGTATATTTAGAATTAATATTTTAGGTCTTGCTCCATGTTGTTGGGTTTGTAAGAGATTTCAATCTATTTTCAAAGCATTTCTCGAGTTCCATCCTTCGCAGTTTGCGTACGCATGGGTCACAGTGTGCGTGGAGAACCGTACATTCTCACATAGTGGTTTTTTTTTTAAATAAAGCCCAAATCTTGCGAGACTGGCGAGGCATTCCTTTGTGCGTACACATCGTTTATAAATCAGGCCCCAGGCCCCTTAGCCAGTTAACCAAACAAGTATTTTATCAGGTATCATTGGTAATATTAACCTTGACAAAAGTGTAGCTGCAAACCAGTAGCATGTTGATAATAAATTAGACCATTCATGTGATGTAACTACAAACCTTCAGCTAATATCAGCATGTTGATAATAAATTAGACCGTTCATGTGATGTAACTACAAACCTCCAGCTAATGTTAGCATGTTGATAATAAATTAGACCATTCATGTGATGTAACTACAAACCTTCAGCTAATATCAGCATGTTGATAATAAATTAGACCGTTCATGTGATGTAACTACAAACCTTCAGCTAATATCAGCATGTTGATAATAAATTAGACCGTTCATGTGATGTAACTACAAACCTCCAGCTAATATCAGCATGTTGATAATAAATTAGACCGTTCATGTGATGTAACTACAAACCTCTAGCTAATGTTAGCATGTTGATAATAAATTAGACCGTTCATGTGATGTAACTACAAACCTCAAGCTAATGTTATCATGTTGATAATAAATGTGATTCTTTATGTGACTATAATGTATGATATAACTACAAAACTTTTTTTGTGTTTCTGCTCCATGCCCATTCACTCGCTGATCAATATTGTATTGCCAAAAAGCAAAAGTAGGACATTGTTGGCTACATAATGTCGTACAGTGGTTGTGACAGACCCTTTGTCTGCCCACCCATAGAGACATCGCTTAGTCCTGCTGTGTGCTTCAGTCCTCTGGTGTTGGAGGAGGACAGTGTACAGTTCAGCAAGCTGTCCTATCTGGGCTGTACATGGGTCAAGGCTCCACGCAGCGAGTCTGAGGCCCAGAAAGCCATTGGCACCCTGCGGGCAGAGAGCGCAATCCCCATCCCTGTCATTCTGCATGTGCCCAATGGACACCAGGGCTCTGTCCGGTTAGTGTGTGTGTGTGTGTTTTATAACAAAGTTATTTTAGGACACTAACAGGATGTTTGTTAGCATTGTCTATAAAATCGTTTACGATGAAAAGAAGGAGATTCATAGCTTGTGATGTGGGTGATTGCAAGATACTGTATGTACCTTTTTCCCGGGTTGTGGTTTCAAAATACTTTTTAACAGCTACTTACTGTATTGCATTTAGCAAAGAAAATAAATGATGCACATGAGAAGCAGAGACTAACCAAAACATTTCCCCAGGATTGTGGAGCAGTCGTCCGGCACAGAGATTGCCAAATTTCCAATCTACAAGGTGCTGTTCTGCGCTCGTGGGCCAGAGGGGGCGCTAGAGAGCGACTGTTTCTCCCTCACTGAGAGCTACCGCAGCCCAGATGACTTCCAAATCCATGTGTTCTCCTGCCACAACAAAGAGGCTGTAAGTGTTGTTTTCCCGGAATATCATGAATATGATATTTGGATGGACTATAAGAGCACTTCTTAGTGATGCAAATATTTTCTTGTTGGAGTTGCTATTTTGATAATTCACTTCCAAAAGAAGTAAAGGTAACAACACAGGAATGGTATTAGTAATACCATACTTTTGTTGCTATTGGTTTACTTTCATGCTCTGTGGTAATAATAATAATACATTTAATTTCAGGATGCCTTTCAAAAAACTGGTGGAGAGGAGGAATGGGGAGGTGACGAGAAGGAGGAGTGGAGATATTATTATTATTATTATTATTATTATTATTACATTTTCATTATTTCAGTAGTTCAGTGAGCCGACAAGGCAATAGTATTATGATGGAGCAATTAGGAATAAATTAAAGCTGATAGAAAATGGATGTTTACGGTATAATGGTTGTTTAATGAACACCATGGAACAAGATACTGTACGTCTAATGATTGATCACTAAATTGAATATATTTCTCTTGGATTTTTGAGAAAACCTACATATGTGTTTTATTTGCGTCAGATTTATTGCTTTTCTGCGTGGACCACTACTGAATAGTTGGACTTTTATTTTATTACACTGTCCTCTACTAAGGTGTGTGTGTGTGTGTGTGTGTGTGTGCGTGCGTGCGTGCGTGCATTCAGGTGAGTCGTATCCTGTACAGTTTCTCCGCGGCATTCAAGCGTTCGTGTCGTCATGACGACCCCCAGACCCCGCCATCCCCCGACAGAGACCTGTATGCCTTCACTGTCTGTCTGGAGGTTAAGGAAGAGGACGGCAAGGGAAACTACAGGTCTGACATACGCACGCACACGAACGCATGTATACGTTTACGTTAACGCACGTTAACACACGTTTGGACACCCAAGTCATTCTCTCCTCTCCATAGTGCGGTTCCTAAAGACAGGGAGAAGTTCTACTTCAAGCTTCGTCAGGGCTTTCAGAAGAAGCTGGTGGTGTCTGTGCAGCAGATGTGTAATAAACCGCTGGTCATTGAGAGGTGAGGCATTGCATGCAACATTCGCCCTACTTCTTAACGTATTCAGCATTACTTTGTCACATTATATACTAGGGTTGCACGATTAATCATAATAAAATTGCGATCTTCCAATACAATCCATTTTATTTATAAAGCACATTTATAACAACAAAGTTGACCAAAGTGCTAGTACAATAAGTGCTAAGTGCTAGTACAGTAAAATGCAATACAATAAAACCAATAGAACAGCACAGCAACATACAAATAGCTCAGACAGGTTTAAAAGCCAACGAATAGAAATGTATTTTTAATTGTGATTTAAAAACACAAAAACTGGGAGCCAATCTAATCTGGAGGAGGAGCTCATTCCATAATCTTGGGGCTGTGGCTGCAAAGGCTCGGCCTCCAGTATTTTTCATCCACGTCTTAGGGACAACCAGGAGCTGTTGGTCAGCAGACCTTAATGCCCTTGTTGGGGGTATAGGATTTTAAAAGTTCAGAATTATATGGCGAAGCTCGCCCATGAAGAGATTTAAAAACAAATAATAGGATTTTAAAATCAATCCTAAAAAGAACTGGAAGCCAGTGAAGGGAAGCAAGAACAGGTGATATGTGTTCCCGTTTTTTAGTTCCAGTGAGAAGCCGTGCGGCAGCATTTTGAACTACACACACACACATATATATATATATATATATATATAGAGAGAGAGAGAGAACGCATTACAATAATCTAAGCGTGATGTGATAAAAGCATGTATCACTTTCTCAAAATCATTCAAATATAAAAATGGCTTTAACTTAGTTAGTAACCTTAGTTGAAAGAAGCGAGCTTTCACAACCAAGTTTATCTGTTTTTCCATTTTAAAGTCACAATCCATCTTGACGCCGAGGTTTGTCACTACGGATTTAGCATAAAGACCCCAGTCCACACGGGGGGCATCAAGAGCACCCCTAGGGCCCAATACAATAACTTCAGTTTTGTTCTCATTAAATTTTAAAAAGTTTAGAGCCATCCGGGCTTTTACATCTATTAAACAATCCAATAAAGTATCTTGATTCATACCTCTGTGCGATCTCATTTCTACGATTCTGCCATATTTTCATTAGGGACATAAGCTTCATCAAAACAAGTGCTTTTACTTTTGCAGCGTAACACCACGTGATGCAGAGCAGAAGCAAAATTTTACACAGTGAGAGCGAGTCACCGGCAAATTACAGAGTGAAAGAGGGGTTGGATGGCTTTAAAAACAACACAACAACAATCTAATTTTAATGCCACTTATATTTAGTTGCTGTTAACGCTCTTTTATTACACCGCTATTGCAGGTTAGGCACTTAGAAAATACACTATATTGCCAAAAGTATTGGGACACCCCTCCGAATCATTGAATTCAGGTGGTCCATGCACTTCCATGGCTACAGGTGTATAAAATCAAGCACCTAGGCATTCAGACTGCTTCTATAATCATTTGTGAAAGAATGGGTCGGTCTCAGGAGCTCACTGAATTCAAGCGTGGTAATGTGATAGATTGCCACCTGTGCAATAAGTTCATTTGTGAAATTTCCCTTACTACTAAATATTCCATGGTCAACTGTTTAATAGATTTGCCAAGATTTCAAACAAACTTTTTCACTTTGTTATTATGGGGTATTGTGTGTTGAATTTTGAGGATATTTCAATACTCAATAGCGATCTGAAGCGTTCTAGCATCGAACAATATGCATTAAAGCGTTTTTTTCCAGCTGTGCTAAAATTTAAACTAAAACCGGTATACCGGATGCAATGGTATACTGCCCAGCCCTACCTATTACATACTGTAAAACATAACTATTTATAAGTCTCATTTATGATTGTTTATTTTGGCGTAGAGTTCTTGCAATCTTTCCTGTCAAAGCTCCATAATGGAAACAAACTGGTCTATTGTAACATAAACCTCTAACTCACTAACTTGTCCTTTTTAAATCTATAACATTAATTAAGTAAAAGTAATCCAGATTATGGTTTCATGAGCCATAATCAACCTTGTTAGACAATTCCAGTGCATGACTCTACAGTTTACTGTGATGTGCTTGTCTGCACAGTAGTAGTAGAATATCCGAAACACTGTGTTAGTGACAGGAACAGACAGATATGAACCATCCAGTTATAACCACATGGTGGCGCCTTCAACCCTACTTACGGCCAGTGGAAAGGTGTGTGGGATCAGTGAGGAATGGGATACATTTGTGTTTTTCATCATCGTTATCTTAATGACAGCAAAATCACCATTATTTCTTGTTAAATTTAGTTAATTTCTTCGTTTGTATTTAGTATAGGTGTAGACCCTTTGTATGACAATAATGTCTAAAGTAAATACTTTTATGTTTCCATGCAGGTGTTTTGGCCTGCTGCTTAGTCCTGGGCAGAAGGTTCGCAATAGTGACATGCATCTTCTAGATATGGTGAGGAGACCTTGCCTAAACCCTCACCAACACACACAAGGATTGGTCAAAATGTTGTAATTAATGAATGACTTAAATTCTAAATGAATCTATTAGTTAAGCAGTATTCACGCTTGTTGGAGGGAGCATATATTCCTGCCTTTTTATTGATTCATATATTTGACCTACTGTTACCTACTATTGTTTGAAAGGAGCTGAGGGGAAATTTTATAATAAATATAAAATATATTTATAACTTAATTGAGTTGAGTGCAGCTATAGATGGGACACATCATTATAATTATTATAATACAATTTTTAAATAGATTTGAATCTCAACAAAACTTATTTTACAAAAGCATACTGGCTAAGACAGCAGCACAATCAACATACTGTATTTTCAGACATAAAACACAAGAATATTCAGTACAATAAGATTACAGTACAAAAGTTAATTGAAATAAAAAATAATTCAGCAATATTTGTCACAAGTCATCATGATTTTTATCATTGATCAGGATAAAAATACCTGATATTTTGTGGTGAATTTCCATTATTGGGATAATCATTCATGAGTGACTTTAAAAAGCTCTCTAGCCCACTCTTACAGTCAAATTGTATTGATTTCCAATTGTTTTTAATTATTAGTGTCTCTATCTTTCCAGTCAATCGTCACCATGCTGAAGGCACGGCTTGCCCATTGAGATAAATATTTTGAGATTATTGGGATACTATTAACATTTACAATTATTTTGGCCAGGATAATTGTGATGTGAAGTTGTCATATAGTCTCCTAATGGATCAGTAAATGTATGTCTTTTCAAACTAATGCAGGAGTCAATGGGGAACAGTCCAGATGGGAAGGCATATGTCATCACAGGAAAGTGGAACCCCAACATGGCCATCTTCCAGGCACTGAATGAGGACACCCCTAAAGGTACATTCTTGACAAACCTGTGTATTCATACACTAATAACCAAAACATTCATATCTTATATAATGTTCATATCATATATACAATTCATATCTACTACACTCTTAACATTTAAGGAAGGCCGCAACAAACTTCCATTAACCAAAATCTTTATGCAGAAGAATTTCCTTTTGTTAAATGATACATTCCACCAGTTTTTGTTTTCCTAATTTGATATGGCCTGTACTGTATATGGCATATTCATATGGCATTCTTAACATTCCCAACCTTAATGTGTCTTGTCCCGGCTTCTACAGGGAAATACCTTTTCATTATTGATACATTTAGCAATATCATTGGTTTAACAGATTGCCCACCCAAGTAACAGTTCTCTATGGACATAATGTTCATAGAGTATTTAAACCAATATCGTTTTTACTATGAACCTGTTCCTGTAGTTAATCTGTTATCACACGTTAAGATCGCGATATACTTGCTTTTAACTACACGTATGCAAGATTGCCGCCATGTATATCAACTCCTTTGGGGCGTAGTTTGTGCGCGTCCTCAGAAATGAACGCTACGCATGCGTATGATGCAATACAGCACATGAACGTGGGGGCAGTGTATCAGGATCAGTCAGTCAGAAAGTTTGTAGAGCTAGTCCTTAATTACCAACATCTATATGATGTCTCCGTGCCGCTCCACATTGTGACATGTTGGTTGTTGTTGAAAGTCTGAGGTAGTCAAGGAAAATATTCCCGAATCGGCCCTGATCTGCCTCCTACTGGATATATGTTAAATCCTCTAAGCAGACGCAAGGTACACAGTCAAGTATGTGAAAAACGGCTTTCACGACGCAGTGGCTTATCTGCGTGTATGCGTTGCACAAAAGCAAGTATATCGGGGCCTTAAGACACTCTAGGTTTGAGAAGCACCTGCTTGCTGGCTGGTGGTATATCATGACATTGTCTTCAGTTTGAAGGCTGTTGCTTATAGAGCCATTTATCATTCCTTGACAGTGACAAAGACGGCTTGTCCTCTTTGATTAGTGTGGACATTAAATAGATGGGATTCCCTGTTCAGCATACCCCTGATTATTAACTTTGTCCTGGTAGCTAAATGGTTATATCTTTACATACCTGCTCTATGTTGTCATCACTATTACAAAGTATCTGCAGATGTTTTCCCCGGCTAGTGACATTTCTTTTAAATTCAAATAGAAATGTGTTTTTTACACACCGATTAAATGATGATAATATACAGTATAAATTATACAGTATGTAGACTTGTTAGGGTATCTTCTTTTTTCTGTTCAATGGGAAGCCCTGCAGCCCTACGGCTGTACATATCTGGACTTGACACTCACACACACACTCTGTGTCCAGACAAGCAGGTGTACATGACTGTAGCTGTGGATCTTGTGGTGACGGAGGTATTGGAGCCGGTGCGGTTCCTGCTGGAGGCGTTAGTCCGTGTTTACCCTCCCAATGAACGCTTCTGGTACTTCAGCCGCAAGACCTTCAGCGAGAGCTTCTACCTGCGCCTTAGACAGGTACCCTCCCCTACCTGACTGACAGACAGACAGGTACCCTCCCCTACCTGACTGACAGACAGACAGACAGGTACCCTCCCCTACCTGACTGACAGACAGACAGACAGACAGGTACCCTCCCCTACCTGACTGACAGACAGACAGACAGACACCCTCCCCTACCTGACAGACAGACTGACAGACAGACAGGTACCCTCCCCTACCTGACTGACAGACTGACAGACAGACAGGTACCCTCCCCTACCTGACAGACAGACTGACAGACAGACAGGTACCCTCCCCTACCTGACAGACAGACTGACATACAGACAGGTACCCTCCCCTACCTGACAGACAGACAGGTGCCCTGACCTGCCTGAGAGACAGCCAGACAGTCAGGTGACCTACTGGAGACATATAGGTCCACTCTTCCTGTCTCTCTCTATGCTATGGAAGTGCACCTATGTTCAGCATGTTGAAATGCACACGCTAACACAGGCGCTGGTAGATGGCAGAGTAAATGGAGTGCCTGTGACAAACTGTGCCTCCCTTCAGGGTGGAGTGAAAGTACCCTGGCCCTGAGGTGTGAGGGTTTGGTCTGCCTCCAGTAAAAACACCATCCATCATCCCTTTAACTGGATGACAGCTGAGCGAGGGAGGGAGGGAGTGAAGGAGAGAGAGGGGGGGAAGAGAGGGAGGGAGAGAATTCAAGGGCATTCAGAGCCAGAGCGTCCCAGAGGAGCCACAAAAGCTAATAGGAAATCAGACACACACACAGAGAGGGTTGCATTGGCCCCCTGCGCCCCATGTGTTGTGGTGAATAGTGTGTGTCGTGTCTCTTTTAATTGCACATGGTTAATTAACGGCCGGCTGCTTATCTCATCTGCAGCTGAAGCGCTAATTAAAAGATAATATTGTCTGCTGTTTAGTCACAAGAAATTACAGCGCCAGGCTTCTCCATTCTCTGGACGCATTCTGTGTTGCCCGGGGGCCTCGCTACCCAGTTAGAATGATCTTACTGTACACATAATCGCTCGCTGTGTGTGTGCGTGCGTGCGTGCGTGTGCAGAAGCCCGAGCAGAGTGGTCAGGACGTGGTCTACGAGGTGGTCAGTCTGCAGCGGGAGGCAGAGAAGACTGAGGACACAGGAGCAGAGGAAGAGGAGCCAGAACAGGGTCAGTACTGTAATGCGGCCAATGCATATTCAACACTCTCCGCTTGGGGCTGTTGCACATGTGACATAACAACCTCAACCGGAGCATGGCCGCATGCGTTCTGCATGAGGACCCCCCCATGCTTCTGCATAGCTGCTGACGTCAGGGTTGCCATGTCCAAACCCCAACCTGCCAAAAGGAAGCGGAAACTCTATCCCCGAATTCCACGCCATTGTCCCTCTTAATGAAAGCAATTAGAAAGACGACGGGGCATTCCGGGCGCCACCCGGCGCCAGCATATTCGCCAGCACGCCAGCGCGTTCGCACGTTTTGTGCACGCATGTGAAATCAGTTGTTTTGCCTTATTGTCTTACTGTTCCGCTGCGCCTCAATGAAGCAGACAGGCGGCGGTTCTAGCACGTTCCAGACCAGGGAGCAGCAGCGGCTGTCTGAGGATGAGAGTGGTACTTACTGTAGTGTGCTGCCTCCGCATCAATCAGCTGATGAGGTCACGGTGACAGACAAAACGGGGCCAAACTAGCGCTTTCTGTCGCGCCGCTCATTGGGTACAGTGGGTTCACTGTTCAGTCACGGGTGGAATTGCTTAAAGGAGCATAGGCTACTGTGGCCCATACACAAGTATGATCCTTCACAGTGCACATGCAGATGTCAATCATCAGTCAAGCCATGCGTACCGAATATCAGCCCTAGCTCAGTAAAGAGGAACACAAACAAAGTGGGGAACACCGCTCACTACAAGGAGATCCTAGCCGTGGCACATTTCCAGTGTGTGGGGTGGAGCTTCTGAGGGGGAGCAGCATACGGAATTGAAGGGAGAGGTGCTTTTGAAATGTACATTTAAAAATGTACATTTTGACTGTAGCCCATATATCCATGGCATAGGATGAAAGTGGCCTAAAAACACACAACCAACATTTTTCACTTGTGGTCGGGAAATCCACGGAACTGGCAACTCTGTCTGAAGTGCCCTTTAGCCCTTTGGAAAGTTTTCCTCTAGGGACATAATTATCATTAATAAAGTAGGATCAACCTAATATTGGTGTGTTGCCAGACTGCGATGGTGTTACAAGGGAGACTATTGTCCGGAGATTAATTGGATCTATAAAACACACCAACATGAGACGTGTGTGTTTGTGTGCATGTGACAGACAGCGACAGTGAAATCTCCAGCGGGACCGGTGACGTCTCTAAAGACTGTCCAGAGAAGATTCTGGAGTCATGGGGGGGAATTCTGACTCGCTGGTAAGGGGGAGATCACACCGTCTCAAGCATTTAGTTTGTGTGTGTGTGTGTGTGTATGTGTGTGTATTCATGTATGCATGCATATACAGTATATTTATTAGGGCTGGGCAATACATCTAATGTTAGATTCAATAGATCTAATACATCTGTGTATCGTGTAATTTGTGGAGGACAAAATGACTTAATGGTGAATGGAAAGCAAAATAACCAACCAATTTGGTTGGCTGGATTCAAAATCACACTGAAAACCTGTTTTTATAACTGTTCTCTTTGGGGGTTGTCTTGCTGTTCCCTCTCCAGTCTCACTCACACTGAGCACCTCGTACTAATGTGTTAGCACCAGTTTTAGGTGTAATTTCATCCCAATTTGCGCCTTAAAACATGTTGTTTTATGTACGAACAGCGCGTTCATGACTAAACCGCGTTTGTGCCTGCTGCAGGAACGTAGGAACTTGTGCTTTCCTGTTCATGCATATTCATTCATTGGAATGATTGGGAGTGTTGCGCAAACACATTGGAGGAGATGCTTAAGGAGAGAGTGATTACCTATTTCGCTGAATGTATGAAAACTGCGATGGTAAGCACAACTCGGTTTTGTTATGAATATTCTCTGCCTTCGAAAAGGTGTTATGCTAGTGCGTTTCTTTGAACGGGGCAGCAACGGCAGGAGTCATCCGAGCAAGATGAAGACAGGCCAAGGAGATGTGCTGAGAAGATTTGATCACTTGAGAGCTGTTAAAATAAATTATTCTTCCACTTCCCTACGAGTAGCAACTACATTAGATGTTATAGTCACCCAAACATTCTTATTTTGGATAGAATTATGACCCTGTTCTCTTTAGGTTTGACGATATATATGGACTAGTAGGCTATTAACAAATAGGTCTAGTTTATGATTGTTCCAGTTTTCTATGACTGAGAGTGAGCTGTTTCATTGGTTTCGGGGCACAACGTATGGACAAAGCCTGCAACATAGGCTACTCATGTGTCTACATCGCAGGTTTAGATGCCAGTGCCAAGCGCTGATTATGTCATCAGCCGCACGTAAAATGGGATGTCAGAGCGTGCGCTATGTCTGGCTGCGCTCTCTTTTACGTTGCGCTTGCTAGCATGTGTACATGAGGCCCTAATGCTAAGTGTGACATATTGATCTACCTGAGTTTTGTTGGTGTTGTACTGTCGTTTTAAGTGCTCTCTTAGTTCTTTTTAATATGTACGTTTGCGTGCATGTGCTCCAGGCAAGGTAACCTATCAACCAGACCACGGGGACTCTCCTCCCTGGTTCGGGCCGGAATTCCCGAGGCTCTCCGAGCGGAAGTTTGGCTGCTCCTGGCCGGTTGCCATAGCGACCTCACACTATTGGAACGCTACCGCACGCTCCTCACACAGGTAAGAACACACTTACAGTACACACCTGCAGTGCATGCACGCGCACACACACACACACACACAAACCCACAAACCCATTTATTGAAAAGTACAGATAAGGTGACAGAACCCACATAAGCCCTACACCACAATATACTGTATTGTTATCAATTATAGTCATGTGCAGCAGCACCTTGGTAAATCTATTCCAAAATATTAACTGAGAATTAAGGGAGTACCTCTTTAAAACCTTTATATATATAAAAACTACATTTTCATTGTTGTCCTTGTTATCCAAGATTGTCCTTGCTCAGCAAGCTGGTTTTCAACATATCCCACATATGCACGAGGGCATACACACACACACGCACCATCCCCTCAGGCGATCAGAGACATTCTCATATGTGATGTTGGTGTGTGTGTGTGTGTGACATTTAAACAACCTTTTCCTCTCCCCGGAGCCAGAAAATAGCCCAGTCGGGGCACTTCAAGGTCATCCAAGGTGATCACTGACTGGATTGATATTTGGTAGTAGTGTGGTAATAGTGGTGGTGATATTCTGTTTAGCTTTCCATCTGACATGTATTTCCTAACAGTTTAACAAAGGGATTTATCATTTGGTATAAATTGTAGCTTCCACATGGCGCATATGCCAGCAAAAAATGGATTCAGTTCAAAATGTAAAGCTAGAATTGCCCTCATGCTTAAACCCAAGTGGAACAACATGTGCTGTTGAGTAAGGGGCAAACTCAGAATTTTAGTGATCTTAACAAGGTTTTAAGAAGAAGAAATTGTTTGCGTCCTGCTGACTGTCAGATTCCTTCTTTATTTTAAAATATATTTTGGGATCATGTTCTCGTGTTACAGATGGTTACAGCAGGAGGGAGTAACTATTTTGTTTTGCTGCTTCATTGAGATGAAGGGTTAGACTTTTGAACCCTACTGTGTGTCCAGTCATGTCAGCATTTTTCTGCTTTCATTTGGTAAAAATCACTTTACAGGTCAAACTTTAAAGGTCAAGTGCATGTATTATGGCAATACAAGCCCACATATAGGTGTTCTCGCTGTGGGATGTAATTATGTGTGTTCCTCTCAAGGTCACTATCTCAAACAAACTAGATTAAAGTAGTTGTATTTGTAAAATATCTTTGAACAGAAGAAAATAAATCTAGAAGGGTATGCTAGCAAGGGTTGGTATGCTAGCAAGATTGACACTAGAAGTCTGAATCCGAACAAAACTCTAAGGGCTCTGCTCACTGACGTGAATAGTGAAACTTCTTTCCTCAAGGATACAATTTCTATTAAATTTAAGACATTCAAAAAATAAAACCACTGTTTAAGTATTTCAGATTACATTAACATTATGACAAAATAAGACTATAAAATCAAATGTTACTGTTACACGTGACAAAACTACAGATTTACAAGTATACGGATATACGTTTGCTATTGTAAATTTGTAGTATAATGTGGGCGTCTACACAGTCTAATGGTATGTCTAATAAATGTTGTGTATTATACATGAAATGTGTTATTGTAATTTGTATTTGTCAGCCCCAAGTTTACTGGTGTTGTGCCAAAAAAGTTATTTTACTTCAAAGAGATGTATACTTGTTTTTAAAAAAATGGATAGATTGGTAATAATCTAGGGCTGCATTAGCTCTTGTGGACGCCAATCAGTTTTCGCCAGACTTTCGCCGGCATTATTATACACGTCGGACAGCTTCACATAGTCATGGCGACATTTTAGAAAATGTTGATCCAGTGGCGGCATAAAAGAAGTAGCGTTGGGCCGCCGATTGATTGATTTAACAAGAGAATGACTTGACGGCCTGTCTGAGCAGCATGAGCTGGTCTAGTCTACTAAACAAGTAGCTTTCAAATAATGCTCATTGACTTTGCACCCACATTGAGCCCAATTTGGCAATAAAGGCATAGCTATCAAACTGTAGGCTGTTGAAGGACAGCCTAATGTTAGCAGTACCTTGTGATGGAGCAGGAGAACTACTGTGCTGATTTAGTCGCTCTCTACGCTTTTATATCCTTGTGGCATTGAGGGCAGGGGGTCATCTAAGTGGGGGACTACACACATGAATAATCGCCTGTTTCTGAACCTCCCAAAAAAATCCTGAATACAGAAATGATGAAATACAGTTTAACGGCCTAATTCCACAATACAATAATACATAGTTAACAGTGTTTTCACATGTTTACAGGAATGGGTTTATAACATATATAACTTATTTGCTTTACACAGTCTTTAAAACAAAAATATTATATTGCTAATACATTTTTTATATTTCCAAAAAAGATTGTGACTCCGCACAAAGCATTTCTCGACACCTACTTATGGAGAAATTATCTAGTGTGTAAGTTGAGACATGTTCTCGTACAAAAGATCCTCATAAATATTTTTTACGAATATATTCTTGGCCACCGATTGGCCACACTAATCCCTAGCTCCTCCCTCGGCCTATTTTGCTTCGTATCTGCCGGCCGTAGACATGGACACCGAAAAGCCCGGCAACCGTTACTAAGGGGACCGATGGCTGGCAATAGAGAGGGAGAGAGGAAGGATGCAGACGGTGGGGGGAGGCTGGGGGGTGGTTGTAGTTAATAGAAAACGGAGTGAGGGAGATAAGTAATTTGTAAATAGGAAACGTGTCCAAATATAGCTCCAGGAGAAATAGAGAGAGTCAGAATAATGCTGAGAGGGGAGGGCCTGTGAGTGAACAAGAGATAACGGGGGGGGGCATTTGCAGTGAGTGAGCGAGCGAGCAAGCCAGAGCGACATAGAGAGAGAGTGCCCCAGCCACAGCGCTGCTGTTTCACACTGCAGCAGAGCAGAGGGACACCAAGTCCTCTCCTCTCTCCACAATCGTCTCGCCTGCCTGACTGTTCCCCATCGAGGCTCGCCACTCAGCCGGCTGGAAGGCTTGAAGCGCTGAGTCGTCAGGCGCGCTCACAACGACAGCCTGGGGAGAGTGGGTGAGAGAGAGAGAGAGAGAGAGCAGCGCAGCACATCGGAATGGATCTAGGCAGGTGCAAGTAATAACTTCAACTGTTTCAACGAAGCTGCGCATGAAGGACAGCCCCCCCCCCCCCTCCTTCCCCCACACCTCCTCTATGCTCCCTCCTCTCTTTAGGATGGCACGGCTTAAACGCGGAGGGACAACAAGTTTATGGTGTCAACCAGGCGGACACAGCGGGAGTTAAGAGGACTCTTTCCTGACTTTGTCGGCTCATTTCATGTTATGGGACACTGTTTCTTTTTCTTCTTTTTGTTCTGTCCAAATGAGTGGATTAAATAGGTGTGAGCTTTGTTACTGACCCCCCCACACACACACCGCACTCGGTCAAGACGGCACGGGGATGCCTCGTGAACAGACGAGCGCCGCTGCACGGACGCACGCACCGGTGGGAGAGCGGTGACTCTACGCCCGGCCGCCATCGGCCCGTTGCACTAACGCTTGTCTTGCATTTGGATTCGCTCGATAGCCAACACTGCTCTGCACCGGCTCAGCCCAGAGGACGCACAACACACACACACACACACACACACACACACACACACACACACCTTGCATTGGCTTGAAACCAGGTCCCGTGTACAGCCTTCAATATATACATACACAACTATAAGGTTTATTGCGTCCTTTTGTTCTCCTCTCACCCGAGTCTCCTTCTGCTGTTGTGAGGAGAGCCAGACCTCCTCAGACGTCTGACCACTAACCCCGTACTCCTCCTGCTCTGCTCCAAGCCACCATGTGAGGGCAAAGTGTGAGCGCGTGGAGGAGGAGTATATTTACAAAAGAAGGCGGCTGGTGCGGGGAGGAGGAGGAGGAGGAGGGAGGGGGCAGCTGGGCTGTGTGTTTGGCTCCAGGTGGAGGCCATCTGCGTGGCTTGCTGGCAGCCCCGGCCACAACCATGAACCAGTCAGGGCCGGCCCCGCCCCTGCCCGCTAACGGCAGCCTGGGGGAGCCGGCCTCCTGCCCTCTGGGCTGGGGGTCGCACCTGCAGCCGTGCGTGCCGGAGACGGCGGTCATCCTCCTGCTCACCGTCCTCATCATCGCCGGCAACCTGACGGTGATCTTTGTGTTCCACTGCGCGCCGCTGCTGCACCACTCCACGCCCAGCTACTTCATCCAGACCATGGCGTACGCCGACCTGCTGGTGGGGCTCAGCTGCCTGGCGCCCACCCTGTGCCTGCTGCACCGGCCGGCCGCCGTGCCGGAGCCCGTCACCTGCCAGGTGTTCAGCTACGTCATCTCGGTGCTCAAGAGCGTGTCCATGGCGTGCCTGGCGTGCGTCAGTGTGGACCGCTACCTGGCCATCACCAAGCCGCTGGCGTACACGCGGCTGGTCACGCCGTGCCGCCTGCGGGCGTGCATCGCCCTCATCTGGCTGTACTCGGCCGCCGTCTTCCTGCCCTCCTTCTTCGGCTGGGGGAAGCCCGGTTACCATGGCGACATCTTCCAGTGGTGCGCCCGCTCCTGGCCGACGTCGGCCCTGTTCACGTGGCTGGTGGTGCTCCTGCTGTACGCCCCCGCGGCGCTGGTGGTCTGCTTCACCTACTACCACATCTTCCGCATCTGCCAGCAGCACAACCGCGAGATCAGCGAGCGGCGCGCGCGCTTCCCCAGCCAGGAGATGGAGGGGGGCGGGGCCGAGGGCGGGGCCGGGGGCCAGCAGGGGGGCCAGGGGCCCGACCGGCGCTACGCCATGGTGCTGTTTCGCATCACCAGCGTCTTCTACATGCTCTGGCTGCCCTACATCATCTACTTCCTGCTGGAGAGCTCCCACGTCCTCGACAGCCCCGCCCTCTCGTTTGTCACCACCTGGCTGGCCATTAGCAACAGCTTCTGCAACTGTGTGATCTACAGCCTGTCCAATAGCGTGTTCCGCCTGGGCATGCGCAGGCTCTCGCAGACCATTTGTTCATTCAGCCAGTGTGCTGCAGATGACATGGACTTTGGGGAACCCAAGGCAAGGAAGAAAGCAAACCCCTCCTCCATCTGACGGGAAGAAAGGAGGTCAGAGAGAGAGAGAGAGAGGTGTTTCAAGAGGAAAGGGATCTTCCTATGGGCTATTGTGGAGAGAGAGAGAGAGAGCCTTCAGAAGCCTGGCAGCTGGTGAACTGCAGTTGAATTGGCCCGAACACAAAGAAGCCATGCTGTGACAGCCCCTCAAGAGCTGCTAGCAGCTCTGTTACCTCCATTTAGAGCCTGAATGTATTGCATTATGAGGATGTGGTGTCTAAACAACAAGATTGAAAGGGGCCTTTAATCAGTGCTATGAGTTTTAGCTGGCAACTCTGTGTAGATTGCATCAATTAGAAAATGGACTCGTTATGGCTTTCTCCGGCTTCAGTGTTTATATGCGCCCTCTGTCCTCAGCCATGCTGATAGCTACAGTAAGGAGAGACGGAGTGTAAATTCTAAAGGATTCACAAACATTTTGCTCAAACATCTAATGTGATGCAACAATTTACTTTTGCTTAGACTTAGTGTCTACTTATTTCTGTTAAAATCTGTTCCAGTTGATGTTATTCCATGGAACAAGATTTGCCGTGTAGGTTGGAATTCTTTCCACAATTTATTAGCATATATATGTGCCAACAGCCCTTATTAGTACAGTTCGATGTAGTGGGCCTGAAATAGCCTACATTAGCCTTGCTAAAGATTGTGAGATGTAACTGTTACATAGTCTTTGGCCTTGACTGTTTTTCCAAGTGAGTAAGCCGTCTTTGCCTCCTGTTTTGTAATGACACAATAGGAGAGACATTGGAGAGCACATATTTTTCAGGTTTCATGCCAATAGTACAGGGATATTTCTGTCTTCCCAAATCATTGGTCTTGTAAAACAAATGTCAGACACCTCCTATAGGATTTTGTGAATGAACAAAATGTATGTTTGAGATTGTGTGTGTTTGTTCGAGCATAGAGGTTGTGAACCTGTACTTATTGGTCTTTAAGGTTAAATGATCACTTTATAATAATGGCAAGATGTTTTTCTGTCCAACAAAAATATACTTATTGACATATTCAAATTAATTATTTACAAAAACTTAAACCAATAGAAGGTCTAATCATACATTTTGTGTGTTCCCAGAAAAAGTGTAATAACCTTAAAGGTTAAAAAATGCTGGAGCCTATTTTAATTTTCGACTTTCATACAGTATATGCTTTTTTACATTATTCCATTCTTTTCTAGATGGAGAAAATGCTCTCCAGTAGATGTCCAACAATTATAATTATAATAAAAACACAATTCAATGTGAACCTAAAGGAAAACATACAGCAAAAGTAGAGCTAGAATTTCCCTTAATGTATTTCAACATGGAGAATTTGTCTTGACTGATGTAGTAACAAGACATGTTGTACTAGTCTGTAAAGTGTAATTACAGGTAGAATAGAGAGACTAGGGTGCTGTATTTGATCAGTTGTCTGGGAGTTATTGTGACGAGCTGTTCAGACTACATTTTGCTGTGTATGTAGTATTATGATGCCAAACTGAGAATCTTTTTAGTCAAAAGTGTTGGATTTAAGAGATTGATTATTATCGTATATATTTATTACTTAATTACTATATGTAATTGTTTGTTTAAAAGAAACTAGACAAATGGACCAAGAAGGAGTGTTTTTATTAAGTGACAGTACACACAACATATTTTAGATATTTTGTCAAAGGCTGTGTATTCCAATATATTGTAATAAAGATAACAATAGTAGTGGTGATCTAGCTATCTGAGCAGTGTGTTGGTGATGCAGAGTGTGAGAATATGTCTGTGTGTTTTAAGCAGTATGCATGCATGTACCAGACATTAGAATGCATTTACCAGACAGACAGTAGGGCTCGGCAAGGACGCTACACGTTTGAGCTCTCTCCACTACTATCCCGGTCCCCACACAATTTGTAGTTTACCTTGAAGGCCGTTTTGCATTTTTGGACAAGTGTTGTGTGGATTCCAAGGTATGCACAGTTTCTGCTGTGGGCTAGAATGTATTACTTGAACAGAAATAACATAACACACACTTATAAATATCCTACAGATAATGTCAGGAAGTACAGTATATGTTTCCTCTGTAAAAAAAATTGCTTCTTCTAACAGAAGGCCCTTGGTAGTACAGTATTTGCCATATTGCTATAAAGCATTACGCAGGTTACATATATTCGTACAGAACCATTACAGAATGGACGCTACGGTTCGGTGCATGGACTTGTATATAGAATACACAGTATGTGATAGATGGATGAGCATAGTGCAGAGCCAAAACGCTGACCCTCATCCCTCCCCCTCAACATTAATATAATAAATAATTGTACTGTGGTCAATAAAGCAAAACCAGCCAACGTTTTGCTTTCCACTCACACTAACTGCTAATTGTATGACATGCCCTGAACTGTATCTGTGCATTTCTTTATTTATTGATCTCGCTATGAGATTGCCGATTGTGTCCAAGGAACCCCTCTTTAATAACATCAGTCCAAACCGGCTTACTCCAATTCCAGTTGTCCAACTCCGCTGTCGTTTAGTGCGATTGGCTGTGTGGACTCCTCACGTCTTGGCCAATCACTGCATACCCGGAGACTTCCTTCCCCGGGAGAGACAACTTTTCCCTAGTGTGCCAGTATGTCTGTGCATTCTTCTGCATGTACTTCAGGGCGGGGAAGCACTAGGTACGTTTTAGGCACCCTCATCAAGTACAGCAGTAGTGATTTGTTAAACACACTAGGTAAGTGTGTTTAACCACTGTGGTTACTTATTGACAGAGCAAAGATAACTTTGTACTTGGAACCCAGAGCTTTTAGTTGAATATTATGTTGTTGTTCTGTTTAGGTCCTTTCCTCTTTCAGATATACAGATATACTTAGGGGTGTACTCACTTTTATTGCCAGCGGTTTAGACATTAATGGCTGTGTGTTGTGTTATTTTGAGGGGACAG
>JAODOY010030407.1:0-22412 GCA_025399855.1 Forbesichthys papilliferus | reverse complement strand
ATTTTTTCACACACACACACACACACATATATATATATATATACACACACACACACACACACAAACCAAAACCCTTCAAAGCTGCTAAACCAGTATAAAACATATAGAGAGACAGTATCAATATGTTTCCAAACTAGTAGATTGTTGTAATGGCCCAATTATAATTTTACAAACAATTTGGTGGTACTAAAATGTGTCTTGTGTCCGGAATATACCCCTTGTGGTTGAAGACTGCATTACGACATCGTTGCAGCTTTGGCTTGAAATCCCAAGAGCCCAAACATGGCCCTCCCATAGTGCTGCTTGGTTGCACTCCACCATACACAGTGTAGCAACAGTAAAGTGGTTATAACACAATCGATGAGTGTACCTTTAATTACCGAGACAATTTACCTTCAACAGAAGAACATCGTGCAAGTAGGCAAGAGCTATATTATTAGAATTATTATTATACATATTACAATACTACCTCTATTATTATTATTAGGTGTTTGTTTCTCTGCTGTCTGTCTCTGTGTGCCTCCAACTCGCTCTCTTTCCCTGACTCTACTCCTGAAGCCAGTGTTTACATTTCTTGCAACAGACCAATTCGCAGGGGCACCCGAGTTTATTTTGCAACTTGCTGTGATGGCAGGCTTCCTAGACAAGAACTGGCAGCCTCACGTTGAATCTTAACATGTGTTCATCCGCTCACGTTCGCGGCGCTGCGTTCTTATCCCCCCCTTCCTCCCCCAACAAGACCCTCAAGGTTTCCCGACGCTGAAAGTCCACGCTGAACCGTTTGACATCGTGAGCTTTATTGGCCTCATGGGGCGCATCAAGAGTTCCCTTTGAAAACCGTGAGCAAATACAAAACGATGCTGGGGCCACGCTCGAGTTAGCGCACGGTACTTAGCCTTTGGGTACACAAACAAGACAGTGAGGGCTGCCGTTGCTCACTTGGTGGAAGAGAATATCGTTTTTTTATTGTTCCACTTTCCCACCAGTTCTGTGCTCCATGTCAGCCCTAAGGGGAAGAGACCCCTTTGGGAAACCTCCTCCAACTATTTGCATTCTTCAGGGGCGATATAATGCGGGCAAATAATACACACAAATAATATTTATGTCTGGATTTCCCCCTTGTGGTTGGAACCTTGAGTTACAAAAAAACATGGGTTTGAGACTTGAGAGCTCATGCCCGCTCACTCCAGTGTCATACATTATACCCTAGTTGTGTTCAAACAAAGGCCACAAACTAGAGGCAGAAAGGTTTTGGGGCCACTGTGACACGATTAAGGAGTCTACCATTCATGTTATTTAATTTTAACATTGATGCAACTGTTAAAATAGAAAATCAAACGGCACTCTGTGTGAACACCGGGTGGGGCGATCATTTCACCGCGCTAGCTTTGGCAGGCCGAGTCTCCCTGAAACACCAGTATGCTTCTGTGCTTCCAGGTCATCCAGTTCGGGGCTGACTGCGACCAGGACGAGTGCTCCTGCCGCGACCCCGACGCAGAGGAGAACAGGGGCAAAGCCGAGGCGGGCGACCAAGGTGTCGGAGGAAAATAAGGAGCGCGAGGAGGTTGAGTTCTATGGAGTGAAACCACTACAACTCGACTATGCAGACTGAACAAACACAGATGATGTTCTCCTTTTAGCATCGCCAAGCAGGTCGCCCTTACGTAAAAGATGGCTAAGAACACACATCTACTTTCGAGTGAAAGACTTTGGATCAAAATATGTGTACAGTCTCTTTGTTTTGTGCTAAATTAAGCCAAATGTTATTCAACTCTGGATGTGATACTCATTTTCTATTTCTGTTAATGTCTCCATTGCTGAATTTGCACGAGGGGGAACGTCTATTTTTAACCTAAAATGGCACAGAGACAATCTTTTATTGCTGGCTAAGCGTATGGGAAACAATGTGGTCTGCAGGTCATCTAGTATTAAAATCTGTTCATGATCCTTTTCTGTTATCACAACTCAATCAAACTACTAACGCAAATGGAATCCTTGAGTTTTCTGTAATTGACAAATCTTAAGCCCTAAATTTAGATACTGTTGGACAAAACAGCAGCAGGCTTTAACAGGAAAAAGACAGTTGATGGAGTTTCTGTTGGATTCCAGCCTTGCTGTTATTGGAGGGCAGGACGAATATGGCGGGGCTTGGGATCGATTGACTAATCGTGTCAGGTAAAATGAAGTTATAAAGGCTTACTGTAATCTACAAACTGCTTCACTACCAGAACTCTACTTGCAAGGGCTACTGCATACTGACTGAATGCTACTAGCATTTCATATAGCACGAGGCCATTGTTTTCAAATCATAAATTACCCACATGCATCAGTGCCACTGTGATGCTGTGTAACTGACAATGAATGAATGTTGTACATTGATGTATTGAACCAAATAGTTGATGTAGTGGCTATGAAATCCCAAATAGTGTTTTACACTGCATGTAAAAAATCACAAGGGACACCTAATTTTAAATGTTCTATCCACCTTATTCCTGACCTGAGATATTTCCCATGATTCATAGCACATTAATAACGGTTCCTGTTCGTCGTTTCCGGTTAGCAACTATTAGCCCATATTAGCAGTGGGTGGTACAGTACACATTGATTTAACCGTTTTTTATATATTACTACTACCAAGTAGTTTGCATTTGTTAATTAGCCAACCATGGCACTGAATAAACCTAAGATAATAGTTTTTCTCTCTGGGCATCGAGGGGCAGTGGAAGGTTTCCATGGCAGGGAACATACAGTAGGTCGCTCAGGAATAAGGTGGATACCTCTGCAAAATGATGCTGTTAGAGCAAGATAGCCAAGTACTTAATGTGTTCTGCGCTTGATTGATATTTAACACAAACCTAATGGAAAACATTGCTGAACAATGTAGCTAATAGAAAAGTTTACATAACATAACTACTAACATATAGACTAATATATTTGAACGATTTCTAACATAACTACACGTGTACACGCTTATTAGTCACAGCAGGACATTAACTATATAACATCTTACAAATAGATTATTACATTTTTTTATGCATATACATACACACTGAATTTATTTTGGGCTTCTCAAATGTACTGTATTTTACTAAATAAAAGGGTGGATAAAACATATTTGAAGTTATTAAATCAAATCATATTTAACAGCAGAAAAACTCACAATATATATATTAATCACACATTGATTTTATTTGGGCTGTTTGGATTTACCAAGATTAATTTGCATTAATACAGAACTTTGTGAGATTGAGTTTAACTTTGAGTTAGAGCTCATGAATATTTGAAATATGTTCTGTAAATTATTATACTGTACTTTATACTCTATATGAAATAAATTACTTTATATGGATCCTTATTTGTATTACGTGTTAGTTTCTTTGCTATGTACTGTATCTTGTAATTCAGACATTATTTGCATTTTGGCTGATGACTTAGAACTGATACTAGTACATTTCTAATTAAAATAACAGTATATATGCATTCAGACAAGCAATATGAATAACTTACTGTGGCCTTTTCTTTATAAACAATGATAAGTCATAATATATCTGAATCTCCATCGCAGTGAATACACATTTATTGTAATCAGCACTGCTTAAAAAAATATTCTGAATTCATGGGACCTCACGGCATGGGGCTTCTTATTTACCATTTGGTCTCATGATAGTCCTATACACAAACCATAACATGTTCTCAATAAGTTGTGCATGAGTGAATGTGTTCGTTGCCTCTACACTAACCTTAAAAATGAGTACCGGCTGAATGAATTTGCGAAATACTGACAAGCTCTGAAGAAACAACAGAAACCTTAAAGACATGACACAACTTTTATCTGAAAACTGCTTCTACTATACCTGTGAAGAAATGTGCACGTCAGTCTATGCCTTATAGCCCTTCCACATCTCCAGGCTTCATGGCTCCAGTTAGGTTGACAGCTCATCAACTCCACATCAAACAATAGTACATTTCAGTAGTATTTCCCTAGAGCATATTCACATTTTCACATCTGCATACAATTTTATATTATATTATTATTAAACTCTTAATTAAAATGGCATTAAAACATACTGGAATCACTTCCCTCCCCCATTTTCGCACCTGTCCCCTTTGCGGGATACTGTTGTGTACGTTGTTTTATTAAAGCTCCTGTTAGGTTTTCCTCTAATCAATACCATCAATACACTGTAGTCAGTATAACGTTAATGCAGGGACAAGGACAGTAACCATGGGTCTGTTGCATGGTTGATTTTCTGTTTAAATTATGCTTTATATCTATCTTGTGTCTCAAAATCATTACAGTATCTAATACAATGAAAGTTATCAATGTCATTAATTGCATTTTCAAATTATTAATATTTTATTTAGGACCCAAAATCAGGAATGATTTTAATCAAGATGTACAAACACACACTCGCACGCACGCGCGCACACACACACACACAGAGTATACTTTGTATGTGATAAAAACATTGCATGAAGTACATATATTTACAGATGATATCACTTTACTGTGCTATAATCTGATGCATTTACTGTATTAAATAATTTGCTGCCTATACAAATATCTACAAGCTTTTAGTATTCACATGAGACTTGTTACAAATGAAATTATTTGAATTTTAGATCAATAACATGGCCGCTGCACATACAATTTAATATACCAACAGACCTCAAATAAAAGGAAACTTTACTGTAAATCAGTATACTACTCATTGATATAATCATATCAGTCATTGTAAAAAGGTAAATTTCATGATAAAATGGTTGAAAACAACACAGAAGCAATAGTAAATGTAAAAGTGTAACTTCACCCCCAGCTCTGAGCCAGACTCCACCCACTGCACAATATGCTGGATCTGAGAGGGGGCAGGGATGATCTGACAGGGAGAATAACATTAACAATGATGTTAACATTTACATTTCATGACGCACAAGTGCTCCAACCATACAGTCAGCAAGAGTTTACAACAGATGGCACGTAGAAACATTTTCAACATTTGCAACTGCAGAGTTGCATAAAAATTAGATTTTTGTCAGTATTAACACCAGCATCGATGTCTCATCCCCATTCAGTACCTGTTAGAACATTTTACACTAAGTGGGCATTAACAACAATATACCAAACTAGTAAATGCATTTATAACATTGTCATTTTTAGTAAGTACTATATAAATACTATGTAAAAATGCAGTGGAACAAGCACAGGAATTACAAATTTGCATGAAGGTTATTACAAACTTGTAGCTAACAATGAATTCTTATTTTGTAATTACAAGGTGTTTTGTTCCAGGTGTAACTAATATGTTTTGTAATTAAACTAGTTTCATTCATTTAATGGTGTATAACATGTAGCATGTTCATATAATCAAGACAAGACAAAGCAACCCTTGTTGGGAACACAACAAACCAAATGTTACTGCAATCTCAATAAATGTATTTAATCATATTTGGTGTAAAGGTTCTATTTTTAAACGATATCAATGTTAAGAGCATTCATTGTACATTTCATAAATAATATACTGTATATTTAAGCAGCATAGTGTGTTTTGTTCTATTCAGTGGTTGTGTGTATATTCCTTATTTCATCAAGGTTTAATGAGTTTCAATACTTCAAATACTGACGAGAGACATCATCTTCCTTTGTCTTCTTAACATTGGAAAGTTTCATTAAAGTTTACTTTTAAATTATAATTTTTTCGTTAATCGGTGAATGCGCACGGCTACAGGAAAACCAAAGTATCAGTGGAATATTAATTAACCATGTAAACATTTTAGTATTATAATATGTTGATTCTCTGGAATAAGGGCAAAACTGGAATATTATGTGCATGTTACTGTACGGTAGTCACCGATTCAAATTCATCCATTAATTCAAATATGATTAATCAAAAAATTTAGATTGCAGTTAAACCTAGTTAAATGTAACAGGATTAAACATTATGAATCATTGTATGACATAACTACCAAAGTGTAATTACGAACATGTTAATTATACAAAGGCTGGAACAATACTTAATGTTTCATTACTACTTACAAGTGTGGAATAACCTCTGTCAAGTTAATTTGTAAATATATGTGCTTGTTTTATTGGTTTAAAAGTCAATTATATGGAAGCATTTGCACATAAAGCAATTACATAGTAGTTAATATTAATTACTATTATAAAGGCATTTATATTTTGTTACATTATAATTAATGCCCACTCAATGTGAGTGTTACCTTATTTAGTTTACAGCTCATAAACATTTTTCAGATGCAGTTACTCTATATTTAGTCATCATTTGCCTTTACAAAGCACACAAAATAAATAATTCATTAATTATTTTTAGTATGTTGTTAAACATTAAAAATGATTACATTAAATACTGTCACATAGTTGAATCATTTTAGTTCAATATTGAAAGGTTTAAAAAGCTGGATAATTCACAAGTCCATTGGGATGTCCTAAGAAGCAAGTCTAAAATATAAATGCACATTACTACATTCAGAAAAGTAGGATATATTGTTAGAAATCCACTATTAGACTTCATAGGTCATGCTCGATATTTTATGGGGACGTAAAATTGACCTCATTCAACAACAATGGTAATACATGTTTGTGTCAAATTGCCAATGCATTTTTAAAATTAAAAAAAAAATAATAATAATAATGCAAGCATTTTTTTTTTTGTCATCTGCCAAACTTAAACCTGACCAGGCAGAAATTAATTTGGCCATTCACTGACATGACATGGAAAGGTCAAATGTATAGTCAAACACAGGTGGAAAAGGAAAGATGTTTGGGATGTTCCTACTCTGTTAGTTTTAGTGAGGACCATTGTTTCAGAGTTCCTTAGGCTCCCCGTAGTCATTGTACATGACAGTAAGCATCTGTTCCTCACAGGCCTTGCGTATGTCCTGGCCCAGGTCTACCCAGTTCAGCCCAAAGGCCTTTGTGTCGGTGTAGCGGCACGACAAAAACTTCAGGGACATCCGCCGGAGGCCAATCTTGGGCTCCTGTAGGAGACCCTTGCACCAGCCAGAAAGTTCATCCAACTGTGAAAGGATGAGACCGGCCTTCCTGTCAGGGGAACAGAGATGACGGGTTAAGAGTCTGTGTGTGCATGGATTCCACATTTGCACATCATGGACCTTCTGCGAAGCCTCCCAACTTTGGAGGTGCACCTTAAGCGGGTGGTGCTCTTGACCTAACCAACTTATCCTATTGTATTTTCATTTAATAAAGAAACATTGCTGGCATAAACAAAGACATGCCAGTGACCAGTGGCAACCTAAAAAACATGCCCACTGTGCTGTTACCTAGCGACAGACAATAACCTGTAATACACTCGTGTCTCTGGGTGAACATATTCACTGTGGTGCATCTTTTACAAGTTTTGAGATTAAAGGTGTAAGGAATCATTGTTCCATGTGTATGCTACTGTAACTCCTGTCCAACTTCAGATAGACTCTTATGTCCTTGTGTATGCAACTTAAACATGTGCCACCTGAAATATACCGCAGCAGCACAAACCTTTTGCATCAGAATGAAGACACATTCTGGAAAAAGTTAACAAGCATTATTTCTTTGGCAGGTAAGTTCTGGTCCTGTGTGGTGAAACGGATGCTAATTGATGGCTGTTACACAGACATAGCCTCACCAGTTTGTCCATCGGCCAAACTGGGCCAGCTGAAAAAGAATTTGCATTGGTAACATGACGCAGACAGGTCACATGAATAGTATATGTAGTGGCAGAAATACCGGTGTCATTTTCATTCATTTCACAGACAGTCACACCAGAAGCCAAACCAGCACCTCCTCTATGCCACTCACTCAGTTTTCTGCCAAGTCTGCATGGCAGACGAGACATATCACAGCCAAGGTACAGATGACCTGATGATATTTAACAGTAATCAGAGTAAATTCTAAGGTCTCTAATGAATGGCTGTGGCATGTCTGTGAAGTCATTTGTCCCTGCTCCAATTAAGGCTCTTAATGCGTTTATATAATACTCTGGGCAAAGGGCTGTGGAATATGCGGTTGTAAACACTGTGGTATGTGTGTGTATTTATATGTTTAATAATAATGAATGGCATGTGTAAACTGATAAATGTAACGTATTGGGTACTGACTGGTATAAATTAGTTATCTTTTTTAGTTTTTTATACAAACTGCAGTCCAAGTCCAAGACGACTTTCCCCCTTGGGGACAATAGTTTGAGAAAAGGATAAGAAAATATGAAATTATACATGTATTGTTTATTAACTTTGGCATTCTTCTACCAAGTGTGTCACAACTCATAATTCAAGAGAGATCATCAAAAAGACTTGGAACACATTTCTAACTTTAAGCACATCTTAAATTGACCAGATTTCTTGGCATCGCCTGGGAGCTCATCATAATATGAATATACTGTATACTAATAGCCTAATTCAGCATAATGAATACAAATAAATAAACAGACTTTTCAAAACCCATTTGAATATTTACATGTTCACAGTTTCACCACTGTTTTAACGCTTGGTTGCTAGGTCACAGCTGTATGTTGTCACTGAGTTCTCAAACCACGGCCGGATATGACATCACACCGATCAGATGAATAATGCGTGTTGAAACAGCTTCTCGGTTTTCATTGCCGGTCCGGACCTTTTATAATTTAGCTGTTGCAATTTTGGTATTTACAATTGCATAAATGGTCCGGACCGGCAATGAAAACCGAGAAGCTGTTTCAACACATGATCCTTATGTGCCATCGTTCACATTTTATGTTAACAATAGCCTAAAGAAAACATACATTTTACATATAGTTGGTTGTTTTTGGCCTGTGGAGGACACATCCTCTTTGTATCCTCTCCGTCAGTAGGACGTACAGGCCTGGATGTTATCCATGTGATAGATATTTTTGGATCCAAACTGTATTTTGAATTGTCATAAGCACACAGGGACATTCAGCAGGGTAATATTCTTTATGCATATGCCTGTCTGGTTCATCTAAATAACTTTAATACTCATATATAACCTGCCTTGAAAACAGTTTAAATAAAAAAATAAAAACCTAATGGAATTTTAATGATGTCTTCTGGCCATTCTGCATTCAGATGAACAGTAGTGCTGCCATATTGTCATTTATACACTTTTTCTAATGCCTGTACATTATGTTTAAAATATCTTACCATCGGTTTCAGTGGTTTGAAGAAATTTGGATATTTATTTGTTTAAAACAAAAATAATATTGTGGTTTGTTATACTTTCATATTAGAAGTGGAGGACAGGCATAGAGAGGAATGTTTGACAAGCTCCAAATAGCAACAGTTGTCACCATAAATCCTTGTGCACATACTGGACAGTATAGGAGTGGAAAATAGTTTCCACGGTATTGAGGAGACCTCAAATCCCTCGGCCATCGGCACTGTGTGACGGGCGATAAGAGGGGCTGACATGCTTACAACATTAACAGTCAAATTCTTCTTACCAATAAAGGTTATGAACCTGTAATCAAACACTTTTGGCATTATTACTCTTAACATATTCACTCAGCAAATGTAAAGGTTATAGAGCACCTACATGTCTGAAAACATTAGCTGTATAAAGATTTGTTACATTTTGCCAAATAATTAGTGAAGCCTAAAATGACTGTGGTGCTCTCTCAGATTTCATGGCTCAATATAGATTAATGTCATGATGTTATTGCTGTTTTGGGCATTTATGCAGACATTCATTCAGGATTTTTGTACAGATAGCCACAGTTTTCAATGACGTTATAATAAGGCCAGTCTATTTAAAGGTAAAGGTGATTTTATTGTCATAAACCTGTAGCGAAATTCATCCTCTGCATTTTAACCCATTTGTCAACGGAGCAGTGGTAAACTGTTTTTTTAAGTGAAATATCTGTCAGGTATGTTCGAAATTATTCTGACTGCCTAACTGATACAAACCTGTGTTTACTGATGCTAACCCATCGGGCCTGTGCACGTGCCACTGTCTGGTTCTGGCAGTTCTGCTTCCACAGGAATTGACGGTGCATTCAGTCATGCAAATGGAGATGAGCAAATGGATCTTTAAGTAAGTGCTTTGGAGAGGCCTCACACAACTTTAAGTATAGTGATAAACACATAAAACGGGATGATTTTTTTTTTTTTTTCTTTCTTTCTCATCAAACAGACAAAATAATTTGTTTTGGTCTGAGATGCTGGCGTGTTAGTGTGACATCTAGTGGCAGAAAGACATATGGAGCCCCTTTAACAGTAGGTTAGCTGAGCAGCAGCATCACTGCCAGATATGCCCTCCCATTATCAATCACAGCAAGAGCAGTGATAGCGCTCCTAGTTGCCTGTTGTGCATGCACTCAAGACATGGTGCGGGGTGAAGGTTGTGTCAGATCCCTGTCTGGCTATAGTGTATTGACATACGTATGATACAGTTGCAAGAAAAAGTATGTGAACCCCTTGGGATCACGCGGAGCCCTGGATGAATCGGTCACAAAATGTGCTCCGAACGTCATCCAAGTCACAACAACAGAAAAACACAGTCCGCCGAAAACAACACCACACAAACACCAGATGTTGCCATGGTTGAACTGAACACAACATGCAAACACAGTGATTCATGATACACATAAAACAGGATGATTTAAAAGAGACTTGACCTGGCAGCTCGGGTAATATTTGACCGATTCCAAGCCCCGCCCCCTTTCATCTGTCCAACCTAGTTACTGTAACTAGGTTGGACAGAACCGCATAGTAGGCTATATAACAGGACAGACAGACATTCCTTCAAACAATTTAATGGGTTTCTGTCGGATTCCAAAAATGCTAAACTGTTATTGGAGGACAGGTGAAAGGGGGCTTGGGAGCAGTCAATTACCAATATCTTCTACACTCAATATTCAAGGATTCACAAACGGTTTGCAGGCTGGTTCATAGTCTGTGCAAGCTACGCGGATGCGAACGCATCAAGCTACGCAAGGAGGGTTAGATGCGAACTTGCGTACAACCCCAATCTCTGTGTGATTGGGGTTGTACGCAACTTGACAGAAAACACAGTCGTAGCTAAATGTGTGCTAAAAGTGATGTGACTATGATGTAAACAATCAACACATAGCACGTCTGGGGTGTGCTTTGTACACACATCTATCCATCCATCCATCTTCATCCGCTTATCCGGAGTCGGGTCGCGGGGGCAGCAGCTCCAGCAGGGGACCCCAAACTTCCCTTTCCCGAGCCACATTAGAAAGCTCTGACCGGGGGATCCTGAGTCGTTTCCAGCCCAGTGTGGAGATATAATCTCTCCACCTAGTCCTGGGTCTTCCCCGGTCTAGGCGTCCTCCCAGCTAGATGTGCCTGGAACACCTCTGGACCACCTTTCGACGTGAAGGATTAGCGGCTCTACTCCGAGTTCCTCACGGATAGCAAAGCTTCTCACCCTATCTCTAAGGGAGATGCCAGCCACCCTCTTGAGAAAACTTTTACTCGTGATCTTGTTCATTCGGTAATGACCCTTCATGACCATAGGTGAGGGTAGGAGGGTAGGGCAGCTCTGGCGAAGACCAACCCCCACCTGAAATGAGTCCGATTTACTGCCGAGAATCTGTACACAGCGCTCGCTTTGGACATACAGGGATTGGACACACACTGATGAGAAAAACGGCTTGGAATTGTTCAGATCATTGCCCCATTTGCATTAATAGCGTTTTATTCACCAGTCCATTAGTCCAAACTTTAGTCAGCATTAAAAAAACAACAGTCAGTGCAGTGGTGCATGCCAGGTCATATCGACCGTGCTGTATCTACGTCTTGTATGAACAATGTTTGTGTAATTAACAGATTCACTTAAAATACAAATAAATGTTTTAGCCTATCATGCCTTTGGCATATTAGCCTACTATTCACTCAGACGGACTTCACTTCCTTATGGAATCTGTGCTCATTTGCAAATACTTTTCTATGAACCGATGCACAATATTTGTGTAATTAAGAGATTCTCTGGAAATAAATATGTGTAATTTACTTATAACAGTAAAGCATCTGGATGCAAGCAGGCAGTAGATCTCAGTCATGGATCCTATGCGCGCACACATTTCTTCTTGTGTTGGTTACTGCCTGTAAAGCTAGTGACTTGCCTTGTTCCTTGAGATACAACATGGTATTACAAGGTTTATTAGAGGCTATCTGGGCCAGAATTATCTGTTATCTGTTTGCTTTTTTAATGTTTTAAACTAAATATATTACACATTTCACCTTTAAACTGTGATATTAAGCTTTTGTAAATATATATTTTTTGTTTTTAGTAATACGATAGAACATTGAAACACTTACAGATTTTGTCTACATGGACTCAATTATTCAATAGTCAGTCTAGTCGTGAATCAGACTACATGGTCGAGCAGACAACTGATTCTCAGGTCTCAGCCTCAAACTCATTCGAGATTTGGAACATTGCTGTACAAATGAAATATACAGTATATATATTTTTACATTTTAGCATATGGCTGTACACAGGCCCATAAAAGGACATGAAATATGTTGTTGCATGAGTAGTAAACTAAACCATCTACAGTTATAAAACTACATCTACAGAGAAATTCCAACCATAACAACCATTCTAATTTTTGCAAGCAACTGTCTGATTATAGAGGCTGTCCTTAGTAATGAAGACAATGCACCAAAATAAATACATGGAAAAAAATATGTAATAAAATGTTCACCATGGGGCGCAGAGTCCAACCAAGGAAATGGTTGGGTTTGAAATAATGAAGATGGAGCATTTGCTGTTACCCAAGCCAAAACATCTAATATTTCTAAATCAACAGCCAAGCGGCATGCTTAAGCTGATGGGTGCTCTCCTGGCGATGACAACGTCTGGGCCTCTGAGAAGAAGTGTCAGGCCTTGGCTCTGAAGATACAGACCTTTGGTGAGGTTATGTTTTTAGTTAAATAGTCACGCGATGCAGTGTGAAAAAAAATCTAATGAAATTAGAAGAGAAAGAAATTTGTCCTTTGTTGGATTCCAGACGGTCTCGTCAGTGATGTAATGTGTTTCAAAAATAATTTTAGGTCAGAATAACTCTACCCGCAAGACAGATATAGCCACATTGCTTCATTCATTTGTTTTGTGATTTAACTGGAGACTTGAATCAAAATCGAGCTTATACTGCATGCTTTGTGCTCCTCTCAATTAGAGAGGTGGCCCAGGCCTCCAGCGGCTTCTCTCCCTTTGAACCGTTATATGGGAGTAGACCCTGAGGACTGCTGGTTATGGCCAAGGAGGCCTGGGAGCAGCAGCCGTCCCCTCACCGCACCGTCATCATGGACCAGATGCAGGCCCGCTTGGCTAACATCTGGCTGATGGTAAGGGAACACATGGAGCATGTGCAAGCAGAACGAGCCCAAAGTCAGGACATTTCGGATGGGGGACAAAGTGTTCTGGTGCCAACCAATGAATGGAAATTCCTGGCCAAATGGGAAGGCCCCTATGAAATAATGGAACAAAAAGGGCTGGTGAACTACAGAGTACGGCTGGACTGTGGCTGGTGGTTCCAGAATCTGTGGATGTATTCTCCACATACATGGACTGCCAGAGGCCAAATGAGAGGCTGTGAGTGATTAAGTCAGGATAATGCTGAAGCTACTCCACCAGAGTCCGAGAGCACGTGATCCAGCCCGATCGTCCTGGTGCCAAAGCCGGACCACACCACTCGTTTCTGCAAAGATTTCAGGAAGCTGAATGAGGTTTCCCGTTTCCACGCCTTTCCGATGCCTCGTGTCGACGAGCTCATCGAGCGGCTGGGGCCGGCAACGTTCATCGGCATGCTGGACCTGACTGGCAGATCCCCTTGATGCAAGTTGCAAAAGAGAATACTGCGTTCTCTACCCCTGATGGTCTGTACCAGTTTGCACTCTAGCCACGTGTCAATGGGTGATTCGCGGTCGCGGTGAATATTGCGACCCCATTGGGCCTTTGCTGCAGCCTACAATGATTTAATCTTCATCCATAGTGGGGACTGTGGGAACGGGGACCCAGCATCTACGACACCTTCGTATGGTGCTGCTGGTGAAGATGGAGAGCATCCAGGACTGGCCACCAAGAGAGAGGGCTTGTCCAGCTATTACCGTTGATCCCTAACTACGCCAACATCGCAGCTTCCCTTACTGAGTTTAGACGCGAAGGCCTCACCAGGTGGTGTGGCACGAGCCTTCGACAGCCTCCAGACTCAAAGCCGGTTCTGGCTGTACCCAACAATAGCTGTCACTTAGTCCTGCACACAGACGCCTCTGAATCGGGGTTTGGGGAATCAATGGGAGGAGCACCCAGTCCCATATCAGTTGTCGCCTGCTGCCCCGTGAGAGGAACTATGCAACAGTGGAGAAAGAGTGCCTGGCCATCAAGTGGCCTGTCACCAAACGCCGTTATTACCTGACTGGTCGGAGGTTCACGCTGGTGACGGACCACGCCCCTCTGAAATGGATGTTCGCAAACTAGGAGAAGAATGCCAAGGTCACATGGTGGACCACTGCCCCAGGCGGCTGCACGGCAATGCAGATTCCATGTCCCGGAAGGCTGAAGGCCTGTGCCTGATGCTCCTTGCCGTTGCACGGAGCTGAGGGGGAGGATGTGTGGCATCCCAGCCACCCGCCGCTGTCCTAAGGTCCGACCACAGAGGGCCGCCATATGCGAAAGACGCTATGTACCGGCTGCATTCCTCACCAAGCGGAGGAGCACCAGGTGTAGCACGTTATTCAATCAGCCATACCCAGGGAGTGAGGATAAAAAGCTCACACACCAGACGATCAGGAGAAAGCAAGTGGGGAATTTAGTAGGCTACTCACTGAAACCCGATGGTGTACGTTGTACAGTATGTGGAGAAGAGTGTGTGGGAGGACGGATATTCTGGCATTTAGACCCTGCATGTGGATTATCCTGATCTGATACTGTTGCCTGATCTTGTCTGTTTTACAGTAACCCTGGACCGACGATCAGCTACAGACCGACGGAGGAACGAAGAATTGGCAACCTTGTTGCCTGATCTTTCCTACAATAAATCTGTAAAACGTAACTCGCTGCCTCGGGTGTCCTTTCCAGCCCTACGACGTGTCACAAGACGTAATAAGTAGTATGTTAATTCAAAGTAAATTTGTAGAACATGATTTTTTTCTTTTTTTTTTTTCTCTTCTTAACCTCTAAAGCATTTACCCAGCAATTAAAAAAGCAAATAAGAAAATAATAAATTTTTGTAGTCATCCTTCCACTTGAAGCCAATAAATCACGATGATGTTGATACAGAGATTAGGTGCTTTTGGAAAGAACTAGGCCAAGATCAACATTGGACTGAATGAAAGCATAAGCTTCAAAAAGGTTTGAATGTTGTATGACCATTAGTTTGCTGTGCTATCAATTATGTATGAGGAATTTCTGGACTGGTATTTTACTAGACGTGCCTGTCAAAATGTCACATTGTCATACAGCACAATGCTGCCAGGGACCTGGCAGGTAACTAACCTGGCTGTCCCCTCTCCCAGCATGCTAGCAATAGCCTGAGCAGGACATAGATCACTGGGAATACAGAACCTTTTATGATGCTGAAAAAGAAAATCAAGTTCATTTGAATGCTGAACAGAAAACCTGTGTATATCCTTCTACCCTGGTCGCTTAACCCTCACCTCAAATGTACTTTTCCAGTGGTTTACTTCTCAGGGTGATTTTATTCATGCTAATCCTCTCTTCATTTCACCAAATTGCTGGGCCTGCTGTTAATTTCAGTGTATTTTAATGGAACACATCAGAAAAAAACTCCCTCAACTACAGCAACTGATTCCAGCGTCGTCCCAATTAAAAGCAACCTTGCATTCATGGTGGGTGTATAACCCAGAGAATGACTGACCGACAGACAGACATACAGCGAGTGTAGAAAGGGCTAGTCAGTTTCTCCTGTCATAGATTAACCGTCAAACCATCTAAAGACTGCCATTTAATTGCATTTTATATTGGACACATGGCTTTGTTTATAAAACATAACACTAACATTTTACATTATGGGTACTTATCTGCAGTTTTTGAGGTCATTCACGGTCATTAATAAATAGACCCGGTGATGTCACAGGCGCATGGCTCTCACTCCTCTAACCAATCACTTGGTATCATCTGCCTCATAACTCTAATTCACACAAACAGCCTATTAGCCTCAGAAAACATTTTGGAGCACAGTTGCAAGCACATCTGCTTAGCACTGGAAATCGCACGTCAGACAACACATTGTTTTGAAAAGGCTGCGTTGCCGAGTTACTCTTGGCCGTTTAAAGCAAGGTCAGGATAACGTGCAGGATAAACTGACCTTTAGAATGATTCGAGAGAATGTAAAATGCTTTAACTTTCTCGGTTCTTGCTGGGATTGAGGATTGTGGCTTTATACGGAAAGGTGCCGCCTGCCTTCAAACCATTCATTATTTACCAGGATTTAGTACAGAGTTCCTCTAAGTAGGGGACCACGGGGTAGGAAAGGCTCTAGAAGAGGTTTAACCTATCTGGCAAAAGAGACACGAGTGGTTTTCACTGTCTGGAGGCTTTCAGCTGCTGCAGAGAGAATGAATGACATGAGTTATGAATTGTGGCACCCTCTAGATGGTTAAAAAAAGTTTTTGGAGTGAGCACATTATACCCTGTCCAGAACTTCTTGGCCTATTTTATAGTACAGAAGTTTAGTTTTGATACAAGTACATTATTGGAGAACAAAGATCTTGCATAGCTATTGCTAATGTCCAACAAAAACAGTCATGGAGCTCGTTCCTTTGATCTACCGCAGACAGTGATGGTCAGTTCAAAACCACTCGGCACATGTGCACAGCCGTTATTGCGTCATTTTCGGCAGTGCAACGGTAGCATTTTTCAACAAGGCAGCATAAATCATCAGAACACTAGATACAAATACGCTATAGTCCAGAATAATAATAAAATAATAGGATGTCTGAGATCCTTTAGCATAGGAATACATAGTCAGATTGGAACAGAGGCTAATGTATAAGAGATCCTGCTTTTGATTGCATAATTTCTTCTCTTTTTTTTGTGTTGCCACTAGGCATCTATGCTGGACCGGCCTTGGATAACCCACTGTCAGTGGTAGACCTGATTTTTACTGTTGGGGGTTTGTCACTCACGGAGAAATTCAAATACGGGAGCAGGAAAATGCAGTAAAGTCTGTAATGACGAGTTGAAATAAAGTGTTCTTGTATCTCTAACCAGATTTCTCTAACCTAGATTTTCTTAACTTATGGTAGTACTTAAAGTGCCCCTCCTTACACTAGTCTGAATGTGGGGGCCCACAAATACACAGTAGAATATGACAGCATTTCCCTTCGTTAAAGGGAATAGGTTGGTACTATTATTACCATGCCATCATAACAGCGTGGAACGCGCCTACCTGGGCCCCAGCTCGTCCTCACACCTCCAGGTGAACTCTCCGAAGCTCTCGTAGCGCTGGTTGTAGTGGTAGAGTACGCGGTGCAGCGTTGGTGCACCCAGATCCATTAGTGTGTTGTACGCGGTCTGCTGCTCCTTGCCGCTGGTGTAGCCATTGAACAGGTTGTAGATCTTGTCCGATATTTCTGAGCAACAGGGTGGCAAATTTGTGTCAATTGGAGTTTGAGTTTATATTACAATTTTTACATTGGATGAAAGTAAAAAAAAAACTTTATTTTAATACACATATTTACTTTGACCTAACTTAATTGTATGAGTTGATAAAAACTAAACAAATTAAGTGTAACAAGTTGACGTTGATCTAAAGTATCACTTTTTTCAGTGATATAGTCTCTTCTTTAGATACTAGTATTCTTTAGATACTAGTATCTATTTGAGGGCGGCAAGTGGCGCAGTGGTGGAGCGTGGCGATGGTTGATCAAGAACTCGCTGATTCGGGCCGTAACTCCTCACCAAGGTGTCAAGATGTCCTTGAGCAAGACACCTAACCCTAACTGTCAGGTGTCTCCTTGCATGGCTGACATTGCCATCGGTGTGTGAACGTGTGTGAATGGGTGAATGTGAGGCAAATAATGTAAAGCGCTTTTGATAAAAGCGCTACGTATGCAATCCATTTACAAGAGAGGTTGAGAATTTATGCTATAGTAATAATACTTACTTATAACAGATTCTTTTTTTCTGAGCTGTCCAAAGTCTGGTTTCAGTTCAAGAAAAGCTTACACTAAATTATACTATGTCTTATGTCTTACAGTATGTCGTATGTGTTTCATAATTAATTAAATATTGCTTACAAGCAACTGTTGTATTAGACTATTTATTTTGTCCATTGCTTATACATGTGTCTTCTGCATTCAACCCATAACCCAATCCCCCCAAAATAAATACTGTACACATACATGTTGTGGTGCAGTTAGTGCCTGGCTCAAGGGGATCAAACGTATACATAAATGATAATGCAAGCTAATGTTGATTTTGTTATCAGTCCATTTTCTCTCTGGTGGACCAACCATTGTTCCACACTATGGCTTTAAATCTCTTTGGAAAGTATTTTATGAATGGACAAAAGCATGAATCATTATTTTACTAGCCCAATATCCATAAATAGAAGCAAAACTGGCTTTAAGCTTGTTGGCTTGAAGATGAACCCCCGAAGCATCAATTAACTTTTTCCTATTTTGTTTTTATCAGCGCAATACGTCTATGAACTGGAAGCAAACCAGTGCAAAGCAAGACAAAAAAAAAAACATGCCAACTTTGCTGCACCTCATAGTTTGTTACTATGGTCCATATGACGATCAAGATGCTTTCAAGTAGCAAATGAGGTTCTCTCACATATCTAGTCCCGCAATTAATAAATATACTTTTCGCTTCATAACAAATTAATAATAAACCACCTTGCTAATAACCCGCCCCCCAATTTAACAATACAAATGCCTATTTTCACCACAAACACGTTGGCTTGTCTGTCTTATAAGGGTTGTTGCTATGATGGAAAAGCTGTGTTTCACGTGTGGACAAGTGGAAAGCCAGCGATCTACTGCTGCTAGACGTTTACAGCAGCAACATCACATGCCACCTCGGGTTTGTATGGAGAGTCAGTTACATGTGCTAGTGTTTAGTCACCATTTCTGTCCTCACCTTGAGCCTTGACGTCATCCACCGCCGGACACGGTGTTTTAATAGTGACCTCCGAGGGAGGAGACCACCGGCCTGTGTTGTCCACAGCCCACAGCCGAAACCTACGGTCGCACGCAAGCACAGGGTGAGCTTAGTTATATTAGTGTTGCATGTTAATGTCTGCGGTGCACGCGCACACACGCACGCACACGCACACACACACACAAAGAGCTAGTGACTGTGGTGTAAATTAATATTGCTCTGTAATGAAATTAATCTGAGATGTATCTTTGTCAGTTAGTAACTGTACCATGAATAGAGCTATATGCCAGTTTGTTCAGTGGGGTACAAGTTCTCCTTTTTCCTATAGATATGCATATGACAAAGGTATACCATCATGTTTTTGGATTCATATCGCCATCTAGTGGCTAAATGCACGGGTTGCATCCAAATGGCACACTATGTGACTGCTTGAAGAAAGGAGTAGAGAGGAGAGAAGAATCCATAACTCTTGCTACACTTTTTATAATCCCCTTTTTCCCCTTCTCAGATCCAAATTACGCTATACGCATTGTCTCTCTCCCTGTCTCTCTCTCTCTCTCTCTCTCTCCCTCTCCCCCTCTCTCTCTCTCTCTCTCTCTCTCTCTCTCCCTCCCTCCCTCCCTCCCTCCATGTGTGTCCTTGCTGTGTGTTAGTAATGCGTTCAGTGTGGCTTCCGTCCTAGTTCCCTTCTGGCAGACAGTATATGAGGTAAGTGGCTGCATGTGTGCAGAGCAGGGCTCTGCATCCGACTGGTCGGATGAGGGATCACCGCAAGAGCGAGTGTCTGTATGCGTGTGTCTGTTTCCCGAATGGAAAAAGGAGAAAACAAACAGAAACAATGAGAGGAAAAAATACAAAACCAGCTACCTTTTGGTCATTACATCACATTATCCAACAATTTGACCTAGTGTGAACGCGCACTCACACGCAACACACACAGCAGCCTGTCGTCATGCCTTCCATGGTGTCAGTGTGAGCACAGACAGGTTTCTCTCTCTCTCTTTCTCTGTCACACACACACAGACCAGTGACATGCATTAAGCATACAGAATGAAGTTGATCGGTTATTTTGTATTGTACTTCGCAAACGGCCTACAAAAATCAACAAAGCCACCGCATAAAGGTTACGCTTATTGTGTCCTAACTTGCAAAAAACAGACACAGGAGAGGTTATGACATATAGTATATTATTAGGCCTATGTGGTAGCTAGAAGACAGCCAAGGTAGTAATGGGGCAGAATATATATATATACATATATATATATATATATATATATATATATCCTAATAAAAACATTTGGGATGTATTATTTTAAATTAAATGATTCATTTGTGAGACACTGGAATGGATCATTTTGATTAATTCATTAAATACATCAAAGTATTTTAGACTCAAAACTGTTCTGGACCTACAGCAACAGCTTTGTCTACATAGCTGTTGTTGCTATTGTTGCGATTGTTGCTATAGGTGTTGGCCTACTTCAATGTCTTCATTCCTGTTTTGTTACCCCAAATAATACGACAGAATTACAATGATTTCTTTTCATCATGAGATGTTCCATAACGCAACTCCCTTTAATATCAGATATCGCTAGTTACAGTTACAGTAACCTACTCCAACATGTTGCTCTCATTACTTTTGTTTTGTAAGAAATAATAGAATAACTTACATGTATGTGGTGTCGGGCTCCAGGCAGCGCACTATCATACTGACGGACGATGTCAATATGTCAGGTATGTTCCCCAACATCACACAGGGAGACTTGGCCCCTGACAATATGTCATCCACAAAGCTCAGCAAGGTCTCTGGGGGATAGAGAGCGTGTTATTGATGATTCAGCAACTTCAAAAGATAGACGCTCGCAGTACACTAATTACATATTTTGAACAACATACGGTAAGAGCGTTACAGTAAGAAACAGAGATATTTGGCATTGTTCCCGGTGACCATCGGCGCGCCTCGCTACTTGCAATGATACACGATGTACAATTTGGATAAAAGAGTGTTTTGTGATTGGGAGTGCCTCGTGTAGCTTAACACATCGTGTGCAATGGCTGGGTTCGTTCACAAATGTCATACATTCCAAAATGCACCCTCGCTTGTGATCGTGGTGTTTCCATCGTTTGGGCAGCAACTTTCCATATGCTGACCATATCAGGACTGCTGGCTCAACAAGCACATGAAAAAATATGGAACTATCCACTCCGCGACGGAATTTACAACTGGTTACGTAGCTCCCTCACACACGGGTACAACGTCAACAACGAGAAGGTAATACTTTTGGTGCAACAACACTAGAATACTAGATGCAATACAAAAATAATTACATAAAACATTTGATACTAAGTAATTGTATTGAATATATTTGTATTAAATTATTTGTAAACAATGCCGTAGCAACTGCCATTCTTTTGGACTTTTATGCCGTGCCGTCCAGAAAGTGTTTGCCGTCTACAGCCTGCCGAGTTCCGTGGGAATGCAGCCTGTAAAATCGCCTACATCCCCAGTTGAACAGATCATGCAATTCTACAACTGGCCTATGTATAATAACTATATAATGTGGACGGTCTAGTGGTCTGGGTATAGGGCTCCCAGCCGGAAGGTTGTGGGTTTAAACCCCGGTGTTGACCCACCTTGAGCAAGATGCCTAACCCCCTAACTGCACCCAGTGGTTGGTCTCACCTTGCATGGCAGCAATCGCCATCGGTGTATGAATGTGTGTGTGACTGCGTGAATTTCAGGCAAAATACTGTAAAGCGCTTTGGATAAAAGCCCTATATAAATGCAGTCCATTTACAGCTTTTTGTGTGACTATGACTTAGGCCATTTAGGAAGGTGACGATATGTGTAATGAACAGACCCAGAATCAGCACAGAGCCTCTTAACCACCGACCCCTGCATGTCTTGCTAGGCAGCTTACTTGTGGCAAAACGTTGAGCTGTATGTTTTGCCAGCTGGACGTGTATGGAAAAAACAAAACACAAACAGCGTTTGGCTTTGGGGGCTTCATGTTTGAAGAGGGGGAAAAAAAACAAAACATCCACTTGGAAAAGCCGCAAAATCCATGTGTTTATTTCAGAGATGGCTTGCGCTCCGAGGTGGTCACTTGTACTGTATGCTTGTCCGCTGAAAGATGGGCCCTTGACACCAGCCTTGGTCGCCTGCAGTACACAGCTAACAGCTAACTAGGTGCTAGAATGGACATCAAAGAGAGAGAGAGAGAGAGAGAGAGAGAGAGAGAGAGAGAGAGAGAGAGAGAGGGTCTTTCCTTTACACAGTGTGTGTGAGAGAGAGAGAGAGAGA